>JAOTQJ010141825.1:0-37319 GCA_025642045.1 Solanum sejunctum
AACACATATATATTCATTAATTTTATCATTAGTCATTTATGTCATAAGGCATGCATTAGACTATCAATTCCCTATGAACTCTAAACTGAACATTTTATTAAATACTTGGCAGGTGCGTAGTGCTAGTGTAAAACCATGCAATTCAAGAGTATTATCAATGCTAGAAATCCAATCTAAAACCATCAATAGATACTTGGTAACACCGTCAATAAATATACATCAAAATCCTTTATCAAATCTCATATTAGATCTTAGATTCATGGCCCAAAGCATAGTAAAATAGTCATCACTTCACAAACCCGAACATAGTTTGTAGTGAATTTCATAATGAATAAGACCCATGAATAAATCTACTTTAAATCATACAATTTTGAGTAAAAGAGAGCTTTGGCATCATGGGTGAAAGGAACCCATGAAAGAAACCCAATACCTTAGCTTTGGAGATGAACTTGATGAAGATTGGAGATGGAGACTTGAAACTTGAGAGGAAACTCTTACATCCGGATGAGTTTTGAGACTTGAGTTTAGGAGTAAAATATTTGGCTAAGTGTTTGAATGAGTATTGGGGAATGTTTTGAATGATATGAGGGTGAAAGATGACTAAGTATAGGTACTTTCTCATATGGGAGGGTTTACGCCCAAGTCATAAAAGTCTTGGACCGAAATCAAAAAATTGACACATTTTAACACTGAGACGCCTTGCACCTGCAATGCGCTAACCTCACTGGAATTCATCACTTTGAAATTTGAAATGGTGATTCGTTCACTCTAAAATTGGTGTTAGACCCTTTACCCCCTAACTTTGACCCCTTGAACAAGAATATGAAGTTAGATTTTTTAAATAATGCATGGATTTTGAGATATATAGGAATTACAGTTTTGAGAAATTTTGAGGCACATTTTTTAGCACTTTTTGGGGTCGTTACAATATCTCTCCCTGGAAATTCCTTCCATGATATCAAAGAAACGTATATGATAAGAGTAATCATGAACAAATTAGCCCCAACATGAATGCAATTATACATTTAAAATGCCATTTCCAAAATATCAGCATAAGTGTTAAAAGTTGTCATAAACTTCCTAACATAAACATGGATGCATGCAAATGACATAGAGGCTGAAACATAAGGCTTGGAATCATGAAAGGACTGGACATGTCATCATAAGCTTGAATAAAATGAAAGAGATATGGATATTGTTTCTCCATGCCCGTTCCTAGAGATACACTTTCGACTAGACGAACCTCCCATACAGCCTTAACGAACACCACATTCTTATCCATCAACTTCTTCCACCGCTCTATCCAATGTCTCCACCGAGACCTCTTATAAGTGATTTATCCTCCCCAACACCCACAAACTCAAGGAGTTCTATAGCACTAGTGTCGTCAACACATCCCCTCAACCTAGAAGCATGAAGAACCGAGCAAAACATCACCATACCCATAGGCAACTCCCATTCATATGCAACCTTACCAATTCTTCCTCTACAAACTATAACTCACTTGTCAACCTTAACCACACCTAGTCTACTTAGTACTATGAACTACTACCTCTCCCTTGGGAGACAATATCCACTCAACCATCCTTCACCAAGACCTCCAACTCTATCAAGAAAGAAATCAAACCCCTATTTTACTAGACCCCTTCAATCATAGAAGATTTGGAACCATCAAAGCCCTTACACTACCACTCTCAACCTCACCCAACCTAGTCAACTGGTGAACTCCTCTAACCACCTTCTTGTCACCCAAAGGTCTCCACTTTCCATAATTATCAAGCAACCTCACTTACTCCAAACTCACAGCATCACCCTCAAATGATTCACAAGATCTCCCTCACTTCCAAAAATAATCAACATATCATCACCAAGGACCACCACAAAGTTAACAAGGTAGGAATTAAAGACTCTATTCATGAGACCGATAGACATGACTGGTGTATAAATCAACCAAATGACACCACCCTAAATTCAACATACTGGAAAGGACATTCAATAACTCATTTGTCACTAGTAACTACTTGATAGAGATAACTTAGGATCAACACCCCTAACTCTTACAAGATGATAAATACAATCCCTTAGAGATCAATTGTACATTAAAATAAGAAATAGACTTATCCCTTTACTACCACTCCAAGACGGGTGATTAGGGAATTGAAATCTAACTCTATGGGCCCTACAATAAATGGAGACACAATATGCATGCAATCAATCCATCCCAAGTATAATCATTAAAATCCACCACACCTAATCCAATAAAGCCATAAGTCGAGATTTAAATGCAACATAACCAAATAATTTCCATAGATCTTTCTAGGAACAATAGACTCACTAATGGGATATACACAAAAAGTCCACATAATCATCTAAAAAACTCATGAAGCCCACTAGGAAAAAAAGGGAAAGTTCAACATATCGGTAGTAACAACAGGCACCTCATCCACCCCTTGCCTCCTTTGAAGACCATAAAACCGATTATGTCTTGGAGCATTTGCTTGATCAATATACCCACCTTGAGCCTCTTCATTCACATGACCACCTTGACCTTGCCTCTGTCCCTCCTTGCCCTTGTTTTGGACATAAGGGAAATCAATAAGCTTGTGACCTTTCTTCCCACACCTGTGACATGCTCTTAAATTCTTTAAGCATTTGCCATGATGATGTTTTTCACATTTTGGGCATTTTGGAAAACTTATTCCACCAACGTCTCCTTGGAACCTCGGTCTATTAGTTACTTCCATAACACGTCCCTTGTTTGGAGCACTAGAAGACCCTTGGCCTTGAAACTCGATACCTTGTTGAAATCGGTCATCCTCAAATAGAGCACTTTTGGATTTTACACTCCTCTTCTTCCTAAGATTTTCACCCTTAAGTTGTTGGTCATTAATCATAAGGCAGGACAAATCCATATTCTTAATTAACGTAGCAGACTGGAATTGTTCATTCACCACGTTGGGGACACCCATCACAAACTTGTTCATCCTAGCCCTTGGGTTGGCAACCAAGTGAGGAGCATACTTAGAGACTTGGTTGAACTTGAGTGCATACTCCCTCACACTAATTGACTAAGATAACCTCAAAAGTTCCCTAAAAATGTGCCTCTGAAATCCATTTAGTATTTTAAAAATTTGACTTCATGTTCTAATTGAGGGGGTCAAATTGAGTGAAACATGAGTCTAACTTGAATTTTAGAGCAATCGTATTAAAATCCAAAAATCACAAAAAAAATATTATTTTGGAGGGTTAACTTTGAAGGGACATATCTCTTGGAACATAAAGAAATGAATGCCCTATGACCTACCTACATAAATCTCTTTGAATCAGCTTTCCAATGCACTTGGTTTTACCTTATTCCGAGTTTGGATGAAGGATTTATGCCCATTTTTGTAGAACTCATTTTTGTAGAAAATGCAAATTCCAGTGGGCTTTTCGCATCTCCTCCGCAATGTGCCCTAATGGTTTTGGTTCCTGGTTAATATTTTCAGTCAAAGACTTTTAAGTCTTGGAGATAAGGGTTTCCACACTTGAAAATACCTATAATTAGCCCTATTTCACTCTAATATCTTCTTAAACATTCCACAATACTCACTAAAACTATTAGATTCGTAATTCACCCTAAATTCAAGTCCCAAACACAATACCAATCATAAGGATTTAATCAAGGATCTCATTCAACCTTCATTTCTCCATTTCCAATCTTCTTCAATGGTTCTCCAAAGTCAATGTATGTGGTGTGGAACCATAGGGTCCTTCCACCCATGGTGCCTAAACCCTCTTTTTATTAATATTGCATGATTTAAAGTTGATTTTACATGTGGGTCTTTTATATTGAGAAATTTTCTACACAATAATTTTAGTTCATGAATATATGGTTGTTTTAACATATTTTGATCTCCAAATCTTAGACCTAATGTTGTATTTGTTGAAGGATTTTGATATGAATGACCTATGGATGTTGCATGGTGTTGATTGATGGTTTTAAAATAGATTTTCTTGAATGATTTCATCTATAAATTATATGATCTTTTACCCCTACTACGCACTCCCAAGGTGATTGATAAAATGTCCAGTTATGGTTTCTTGAGGAATTAAAGGTACAAAGCATAAGCTATAATATCATTGATGTTATGATGACGAAATAAGCTTATGTACATGATATATATGTTCTATGTAATGTGCTGCATTAGACCATGCCTGATCCAGGGGGTATAGAAGCTAGGATAACCATCAGACCATGCCTGATTTAGGGGGTATAGTAGCCTAGATAACCATGTGAGGGGTTTGTACCTTGCCACCAGGGTGTCCAGGTGTGAATGGCATCAACCATGTGAGGGGTGTTATATCTTACCACCAGGGATTCCAGGTGTGAATGGCATCCACCATTTGAGGGGTGTTGTACTTTGCCACCAGGGTGTCCAAGTGCGAATGGCATCTCCGAACCAGGTTGGGATTCTAGCTTGGTCTCTTCTATACATATGATACCTTATATGAGCATGAGCTACTTAAGCATGTTTTACTTACGCATTGATCAGACATGCCATATTGTTATACTATGCCTATTATCTATTGTATGCATTTTGATTATAAAGCCTATCTATTGTTTCATTGCATCCCACATACTTAGTACATTCAAACATACTAACTCATACTCTATGCCTACATGATGTTACTATGTAAGAACCGGAGCTCCTATTAATTCTTTTTGTGGCAAGATGGATTGTTCCAGTTAGCCTTTGGTAAGTCCTCCATTCCGTGTACAATGACTATTCTCTTATTCTATGTTCTAAGACTATCTTTCTTTTTATGTATGTATTAACTATGAAGGTGATCTCGGTTGATTGTTTTGTTTCCCGCTCTTATATATGTAGTAGAGGTGTTGTTGGGCATGTTATGCATTATGCTTGAGCTTTGACTCACTTATAATATTCAAGATATTTAAGTATAAAACTCTCTCTCCCTTAGTCCAAATTCCCCTTGTTTATATTTCTTACATTGTTTAACTTTGTTTTCTCAACCAAAGATGTGTAATGTTATGCTATGAGGCTTATTTGGTGTCCCTTTAGGTTCCTCATTCATCGATCACATATAGGCCTTAGCCTTGGGTCGTGACATTGATTGTTGTCTCAAGTACATGAATTTTACCAACTTGGCTTCCCTAAGTGCAATAGGAAAAAATCAATTAAGAAAGACTGCCTTGAATTCTTCCCATAGAACCACATAATTGACTCCCTTCTCCTCCCTCCATTGATTGTACCATGTTTGTGCTACCCCTTTGAGTTGGTAGGCTGTCTAACACCCATGATGGCTAATATCTTATGAGTCTCATCAATAAACTCTTGTGGGTCTTCATCCATCTTTGACCCGTAGAACTCTGATGGGCTCATCGACATGAATTCTTTTACCCAAGGATCTGGTGTAGGAGCATGAGGGGCTTAGGCCCTTTGATTGAATTGATTGGCCACAAACTTGTGCAAGCAAAGCGAAAGCCTCCTGAAGCTCTACATTTATCGGTTGTCCCTTAAGAGCACAGTATCTTTTTCCTCCTATGTTAGGAATGATCAACTAGCATGGAAAAAAATAATTGTTGGGGGGCGGCAACTTATTTCAACTCTATATCATGACATAGAACATGAAGAAGGGAAATAATTCCTAAAAGATCTCTTAGCTTCCTACTCATAGTTGTGGAGCACAGTACAACCATGAATAAGACTCTACTCGATACAGTGTGTTGGACTCTGAGGATCTAATAACCTAATACTCTAATAACATCTTTGTCATGATCCAAGCCTATGGCCTAGACTTGACTAGTGAATGGGAACCCGAAGGAACCACAAGAAAGCCTCATAGCATATCATTACATATTCTTGATCGTAGAAGCAATAAAAATGACAATGAGAGATAAGCATAATCAAAGGAAATAGGGACTAAGGGTAAACATCCATATACTAAACATCAAGAACAAGTGAGTCAAGGCTCGTAGCATAGATACATAACATGTCCAACAACACCTTTACTACATAGATAAGAGCGGGGGCCAAGACAAGAAACTAGGTTGACCCTTATGGTTGATGTATAAATAACAGAAAACTAGCTTAGAACATCGTATGATACGATAAGCAACGCCCCCAGAATGGAGGACTCACCAACATGCTTGAGTAAAACCATACTATCCACATGGGTGGAGATCTCAAGCGGGGTACAGTTCCTACATGGTGATATCATCTAGGCATAGAATATGCATTAGTACATTAGAATATACTAAATATGTGGGATGCAATACAATAAAAGATAGGCAACGTAATCAAAATGTACAATAATAGCAAGAGACAGTATACTAGCAACATAACATGCATGAACAATGCTTGTAGTAAACCATGCTTGAAATTAATCTTGTAGTAAACCATGCTTGAAAATAATCATACTTACATAACTTGCTAACACAATAAGATGCCATGATTGTATCATCCAAATACCTTATACTAGAGGGTGAGCGATATAGCATGAGTCATAACCCCTTCTAGTAGGTGATGCATAGTACATGAGGGTAAAGAGATAGCATAGTTCATAACCCCTACATGTAAACAAGAGATAATCAATAGCACATGAGGGTAGGAAGGTAGCATAGGTCATAACCCCTACATGTGTGCTTATGAGGGTGAGGCATTCCACATAATTTAGAACCCCTTCATATGAGTATATTGCATAACCCCAAATCATACATGAGGGTAAAGAGTACAACATAATTCGTAATCCCTACATATAGAAATAAGTAAGTGAATAGCACATGAGGGTAAAGGTAGCATAGATCATAACCCCTACATATATACCTTGCATAACCTCAACTATGTATGAGGGTAAGGAGTACAACATAATTTATAACCCCTACATGTTGATATTACTAAGTGAGTAGCATTGATTCATACATGAAGATAAGGTGTATAACATACTTCATAACCTCTACAAGTAGGATTTGGCCTTGCACTAGAGGGTAAAGAATATAGCATAGTTCATAAATCCTTCTAGTAGGCTTCACAATTGCAAGAGCATATTCTTAGCATAAGAACTCAATAACTCTTCAAAAATTCGCAAGAACATAACAACATGAGAGCCCAACCATTCAACCATAGCAATAGATAATCATCAAACATTGCCCTTATATTAATATAAATTGGCTCACAAGAGGTATAGTCTATTAAAAGGGTTTAGATTCATGTTTGCAATACCATAGGTGTCTTACATGTTTTAAACACATATATTCATTCCTTTCATGATCATATAGTCATTAAACTCATAAGACGTGCATTGGACCATCAATTCGTCAAGACCCCTAAACTGGACATTTTATCAAATACTTGGCAGGTGTGTAGTGCTAGTGTAAACCATACAATTCAAGGGTATTATTATGCTAGAAAATCCAATGTAAAATCATCAATAGATACATGGTAACACCCCCAAAAAAATACATCAAAGCCCTTTCTCAAATCTCACATTAGATCTTAGTTCATGGCCTAAAACATAGTAAAATAGTCACCATTTCATAAACTCCAACATAGTGTGCAGTGAATTTTATAATGAATAAGTCCCATGAATAAATCAACTTTAAATCATGCAATTTTTTTTAAAAAAAATAAGAGCTTTGGCATCATAGATGAAAGGAAACAATGAAACAAGTCCACATACCTTAGCTTTGTAGATGAACTTGATAAATTTTGGGGAAGGAGACTTGAATCTTTAGAGGAAATCCTTACATCCAGATGAGTTTTAAGACTTGAGTTTAGGATAAAATATTTAGCTAAGTGTTTGAATGAGTATTGGGAATATTTTGAATGATATGAGGGTAAAAAATGGTTAAGTATAGGTATTTTCTCATATGGGAGGGTTTAGGCCCAAGACTTAAAAGTCTTGGACTGGAATAAAAAACTCAACACTTTTTAACACTGAGGCACGTCGCGCCTCCAACGCGCTAACCTCAGTGGAATTCATCACTTTGAAATTTGAAATTGTGATTTGTTCACTCTAAAATCAGGATTAGACTATTTTCCCCCTAATTTTGACCCTGTGAACAAGAATATGAAGTCAGTTTTTTGAAATAACACATGGATTTTGAGATATATTCAAATTATATTTTTGGGCACTTCCTAAGCATATTTTCGGGGACTTTATGGGGTCATTACATTATCAAGGTATGGACCCAATTATTGGTTGGTTAGTACTCACACCCTACCATCTCTGGTGATTGAGTTACTAACCCCTCAGCCCAAGTTATAAAGGCATTAGCCCCTTGATTGACTATCAAGGTACAAACCCCTCGACATGGTTACCCGGGCTCTTGTCCCCCTGAGTTAGGCATGGTCACATTCAAACACTATATAGGATAATATCACAAACATAAATTCCTTTCATCATCATAAGGTCATTCAACTCATAAGACATGCATAGGACCTTCAAATCCTCCAAAACACATCAACCCAACATTTTATCAAACATTTGGCGGGTGTGTAGTGCTATTGTAAAACCATACAATTCAAGAGTGTAATCATGCTAGAAAATTTAAAGTAAAAGTATCAATAGATACTTCGTAACACCATCAAGTAATATACATCAAAACCCCTTATAAGATCTCACAATAAACCTTAGATTCATAGCTCTAAACATGATAAACCAACTATAATTTCATGAAACCCCAACATTGTGTGCAGTGAAATTCATAATAAGTAAGACCCATGAGTAAATCAACCTTAAATCATGATATTTTAGGTTGAAGGATGCTTGGGTATAATCGATGAAAAAAACCCATGAAAGGAACCCACATACCTTAGCTTTGGAGAATCCTCGAAGAAGATTGGAGATGGAGACTTGAATCTTGAATGAGAACCTTAGAATTCAGATGAGTTTTGAGACTTGAAATTTGGAGATGAAATATTATCTAAGTGTTTGAGAGAGTATTTGGGAATATTTTCAATGATATGAGGGTAAAATAAGGCTAACTATAGGTATTTTCACACATGAAAATACTTAGGCCCAATACCAAAAGCATTAGACCAGACAAATAAAAACTAGCACAAAAATGAACTAAGGCACGCTCTTGGAGCGTCGCGCCAGGGGCGCGGAAACCTCACTAGAAATTGCATCTTTGTGATTTTCAGATTTTGCTATGGTTGCTCGTAAATCGGGGTTAGATCCATTTTTACTTAATTTGACCCATGAACAAGAATACGAAATTGGATTTTTTATATCAGGCATGGATTCTGAGATATATTGAAATTACAATTTCAGACACTTTGGAGGCACATTTTTTAGCACTTTTTGGGGTCATTTCAATATCTCTCCCTTGGGAACATTCATCTCCGAATGTCAACGAAACGTATTTGAGAAGATTAATCATGAAGAAATCAGCCCAAGAATTTAACAGTATATTTAAATCACAATTTTCAAAATTTAAACATAAATATAAAATCACCATGAACTTTGTCAATGTAAACCTGAATGCATGCAAATGACTTAGAGGCTGCAACATGAGAAATGAAATCACACAGAAGACTTAGAATTACTACCTTAGGCTTGAGTAGGATGTAAGAGATAAGGGTATCGCTTTTGCATATCCGTTTCGGCCTCCCAAGTAGCACTTTTGACTTGTTGATTCTTTCAAAGGACCTTAACAGAAGCAACATCCTTGTTCCTCAAACTTTTCACTTGTCTATCCAAGATCTATATTGGAACCTCTTATATGACAACGTGTCTTCAACTATTCGCATAACATCAAGAGGCATAATGGCATTAGGATCACCCTTACACTTACTTAACATAGACGCATGAAAGACCAGACGAACCAATTCCATTTCACTAGGAAAATCCAACTCATAGGCCACCTTACCAATCCTCCTCATCACCCTATAAGGACCCACATATATAGGGCTTAACGTGCCCATTTTTACCAATATGAACCACACCTTTCATAGGTGACCCTTCATCGGTATAAGACTTTTGACGACTTTTGGCTATTTTCAGCCTTTCTCTAATCATCTTTACTTTCTCCATAGTATGTATAACCAGATCCAGACCAAACAAAACCACCTCTGGAACCTCAAACCACCCATACCAATACTTGAATGATAGTTATTGTGATATACAAACTCATTCGATAGAAGATGATCATCCCAACTATCCGTAAGCTCTAATGGACAAGCCCTAAGCATATCCTCAAGTGGTTGGATAATTCTTTTGGCCTGGCTATCCGTTTGAGGGTGAAAGATCGTACTAAGCTTTACCTTAGTTCCAAGACCACTTCGGAAGGAACTCCAAAAGTGTAAACTGAATTGTGCACCACGGTCTAATATGATAGACAAGGAAACCCCATGCAATCTCACTAAGTCATGAATGTACAACCTAGCAAAATATTTAGCCCCATAGGTATTCTTAGTGAGCTTATTTTGTCATCCTATTAACCACAACCCAAACGGAATACAAACCCTTTCTAATCTTGGACAACCCAAAAACAAAATCCATATTAATCACTTCCCACTTTCAAGTAGGAATCTCTATATCTTAGGTTAGGCCTCCGGGTTTTGGTGTTTGGCTTTGACTTGTTGGCACCTATGGCAACTGGATACAAATTTGGTAATGTCCCTCTTCATGCCTCCCCACCAATACACCTCTATCAAATCTCTATACATCTTAGTAGACCCCGAGTGAACAGAGTAAGATGAACCATGAGCCTCATCAAGAATCTTTTCCTTCAAGCCATCAACACAAGGCACAAACAATCTACCTTGGTATCTAAGGGCACCATCTCCCTCTTGGGAGAAAACCTCCACCTTACCACCTTTCACCAAGGTCTTTAATTCAAACAATGAGGGATCTTACTTAGCTTTCACCTCCTCAACTAATGAAGATTCAGATCTATCAACAACAACAACACCATCATCACCCTCTTCCAACCTAACTCCCAATCTAGCCAACTGATGGACCTCCCTAGCCATCCCTATGCCACCAACATCAACATAAGCAAGGCTACCCATATATACCCTACTCAAAGTATTTGCAACCACATTAGCCTTATCGAGATAATAACGCACACTCATGTCATAATCCTTAAGAAGTTCTAACCACCTTCTTTGTCTCAAGTTGAGATCTTTTTGGGTGAAAACATATTGGAGGTTCTTATGATTGGTGAACATATCAACATGCAGCCTATACCAATAGTGACGCCAAATTTTCAAAGCAAAGACCCCGGCGACTAATTGTAGATCATGTGTAGGATAATTATTTTTATGCACTTTGAGTTGTCTACAAGCATAGGCTATAACCTTACCATTTTGCATCAACGCACAACCCCAACTAACTCGAGAAGCATCACAATACACAATGAATCCCTCTAGCCCTTCCGATATTGAAAATATAGAAGCGGACTATCTTTCAATGTTTGGAAACTCCTTTAACATTCATCGAACCATAACAAATTTGGCATTCTTTTGAGTCAACTTGGTCAGGAGAGGCAATAGAAGAGAACCCATTCACAAACCTCCGATAATAACCTAGTAAGCTCAAGATGCTCCTAATATCCGATGGGGTCAATGCCCTAGGCCAATTTCTAATCACATCTATCTTTTTAATATCCACCTTAATACCATCCCCCGACACCACATGACCTAGAAAGGCAACTTCTTTCAAACAAAGTTCACACTTCTCATATTTAACAAACAACCTCTCTTCCCTTAATCTTTGCAACACTAACCTCAAATGGCCCACATGCTCCTCCTTACTATAAGAATAGATTAAAATATCACCAATGAAGACTGCACCAAACAAATCAAGGTAGGGTTTAAAGACCCTATTTATAAGATCCATGAAGATAGTTGATGCATTTGTCAATCCAAAGGACATCACAACAAACTCAAAATGTCCATACCTAGTCCAAAAGGCCATATTGGGAATATCACACTCCCTCACCTTTATTTGATGATACCCACACCAAAGATCAATCTTAGTGAAATGACTAGCCACTTGCAATTGGTCAAACAAATCATCAATTCTTGGAAGAGGATACCTATAATTGATGGTGACCCTATTAAGTTGCCGGTAGTCAATACACATTCTAAGGGACTCATCCTTCTTTTTCACAAACAACATCGGTGCACCCCGAGGTGATTTGCTAGGCCTAATGAAACCATTCTCAAACAAGGCCCTCAATTGCTCATTTAACTCCTCCGGGGCCATACAGTAAGGGGAATAGAAATCGATTGAGTGTTAAGGAGGAGGCTTATACCAAAATTCATTTCCCTTTTTAAAGGAACATCGGGAAGGTCATTTTGAAAGACATTAAGGAACTCATTTGCAATCGAAACTGACTCTATAGAAGGGACTTTAGACTCCATATCCCTAACACTCACAAGATGATAAACACACCCCTTAGAGATCAACTTACGGGCTTTAATGCAAGAGAAGAATCTACCCTTAACCACTACATCATAACTCTCCTACTTAAGAATGGGTTTATTTGAGAATTAGAATTTGACCCTTAGGCATAGTATTCATACAACCAATCCATCCCAAGAATGGCATCAAAATCAACCATATCAATTTCAAAAAGATCACATGGCAATATTTTATACAAAATGCAAATGGGACAATTTCTATAACCTTTCTAGCAACAATAGATGCACCAATATGAGTAGACACCTCATACGACTCACACAACAATTTGGGCTCAACATGAAACTTTTTGGTAACAAAGGGGGTAACAAAAGAAAGAGTGTCACCCAGATCAATCAATGCATAGACATCGAAATCAAAGACTTTCAATATACCGATGATGATATCGAGCACCTCATCAACCCCTTGCCTCCCATGCAAAGCATAAACCCAATTTTTACTTGGGGCACCACCTTGTTGACCACCCCTTCCCAAAGGAACCACATTAGCACCTTGTAAATGAACCTTCTTACCCTTGTTGCAGTTACGAGGATTTTCAATATTTTCGTGACCAACTTCTCCACACCTATAACATGCATTAGTATCCCTCAAACATGGGTTCCCATGGCTCTTAGCACATTTTAGACACACACCATTAGGGACCATACCCCCAACACCTTAGGCCCTTGGAAAGTCTTTGGAAAACCCCCTATTAGAAGAATGAGAAGACCCTTGGCCTTGTTGGAATCGGCCACCCTTTCAGCTATGGAACCTACCTTTAAAATGGGCCCTGGTGGCCTCATTGCCCCTCCTCTTTCTCAACTTATCCTCCTCCATTTGCTCTACATAGGTCATCAATCGGGACAAATTCATCTCACTAATCAACATGGTAGACTGACATTTCTCACTCACCAAGTCAAAAACACCCATAATAAATTTATTCATTCTAGACCTTGGGTCGGCCACCAAGTGGGGAGCATATTAGAGAGTTGATTAAATTTTAGGGCATACTCCCTCACACTCAAATGCCCTTGTCTCAAATTCATAAATTTTACCAATTTTGGCTTCCCTAAGCTCAATACGGAAGAACCAATTAAAAAATGCAGCCTTGAACTCCTCCCACGGCACCACATTATTGATTCCCTTCTCCTCCTTCCATTGATCATACCATATTCTTGCCACCCCCTTGAGTTGGTATGCCACCAACTCAGCCTTATCCTCCTATCTAACACCCATAATAGATAAGACCTTGTAGACCTCATCACTGAACTCTTAGGGTCCTCATCCACATTTGACCCATAGAATTCCAGAGGATTAATCCTCATAAAGTCTCTTACTTGCAATGTCGGTGTAGGAGCATGAGGGGCTTGGGCCCCTTGATTGGTTTGATTATCCACAACTTATGCAAGTAAAGTGAGAGCATCTCGGAGCTTACTATCAGCCGATTGGTCCTCGGGAGCGCAGGCGTTTCTTTCTCTTGTGTTAGGCATGATCTAGCATAGCAAAGAATAATCGTTAGGGGGAAAATCCTTAATTCAACTCTATAGCATGACTTAGAACATGAAGAAGGGAAATACTTCCTAAAACACCTCATAGCCTCTGACTCATAGTTGTGGTGCACAATAGAATCATGAATAAGAATCTAATCGGTACAGTGCAATGGGCTCCGAGGATCTAACAACCAAGTATTCTAATACTAAGTTTGTCATAATGCAAGCTAGGGCCTAGCTATAACATGTTGCATAGGGAACCCAAAGTGACCCTAAGCAAGCCTCTTAACATATCATTACATATCCTTGGTCACGGAAGCAATAAAATACAATAAGGTATAGTAAATAGGGACAAACGGGGCTAAGGGATAATTTTCATATCATAAACATCAAGAGTCAAGAGAGAGTCAAAGCTCATAACATAATATAAACATATCCAACAACACCTCTAAACTCAGATACTTAGCGGGGGCCAAGTAAAGCTACCGGGCTCACCCTCATAGTCAACATATACATAAAAGAAAGATAGTCTTAGAATGTAGTATAAGATCATAAGCATCATCCCCGAAATAGAGGACTCACCAAAGAGCTTGAGAGATGTTGTACTAGCCACATTGAGGAAGATCATCTAGTGGGCTCCAGTTCCTACATGGTAACATCATGTAGGCATAGAGTATGGGTTAGTACATCCGAATGTACTAAGTATGTAGGATGTAACTCAACAGGCGATAAGCATTATAATCAAAATGCATAATAGTAGGCAATAAATAACATATTAGCCATATGACATGTATGATCAATGCTCAAGAAAAACATTCTTACATAGAATATGATATAAGGTCTAAGAAGAGACCACACATATGTAACCTATAGGTTACGAAGGTATAAACCTATTTGGTTTGTTGGTGGATACTCTCACCCTATCACCTCTAGTGACTGAGGTATACCCCTCCCCCATACACACATACCCCTAAACATGGTTATGAAGGTATGAAACCCTTGATTGATTTGTGGATACTCACACCCTACAAACCATGGTTATTGAGGTACTAACCCCTTAACTCAGTTATCAAGGAACTAGCCCCTCGATTGACTATCAAGGTACAAACCCACGACATGGTTACTCAGGCTCTTCTTTCCCCGAATCAGGCATGGTCACATTCAAACACTATATAGGAGAATATCATAAATATACATTCCTTTCATCATCACAAAGTCATTCAACTAATAATACATAGATTGGAACTTTAATTCCTCCAGAACACATCATCCGAACATTTTATGAAACACTTGGCGGGTGTGTAGTGCTAGTGTAAAATAATGCAATTCAAGAGTGTAATCATGCTAGAAAATTCAATGTAAAACCAACAATTGATAATTGGTAACACCCTAAAGCTATATATATCAAAACACTTTATCAAATTTTACAATAAACTTTAGTTCATAGCTCAAAACATGCTACAACAACCATAATTTCATAAAACCTCGACATAGTGTGTAGTGAAATTCATAATAAGTAAGACCATGAGTAAATCAACTTTAAATCATGCAATTTTAGGTAAAAGGAAGCTTGGGTATCATGGTGAAATGAACCCATGAAAGAAACCCACATACCTTAGCTTTGGAGAATCCTTGAAGAAGATTGGAGATGGAGATTTCAAGCTTGATAGAGAACCTTAGAATCTGGATGAGTTTTGAGACTTGAAATTTGTAGATGAAATATTGTCTAAGTGTTTGAGAGAGTATTTGGGAATATCTTGAATGATATAATGGTAAAATAAGGCTAAGTAAAGGTACTTTTATGCATGGGAACACTTAGGCCTAAGACTCAAAACCCTTGGACCAAACAAATAAAAACTGGCACAAAAATGAACTGACGTGAGCCCTTGGTGCATCGCGCGAACGGCGCGTAAACCTCCCTGGAAATTGCATTTTTGTGATTTTTAAATTTTTCTATAGTTGCTCTTAAATTGGGTTTATACCCAGTTCCTACTCAATTTGACCACCTAAACAAGAATACGAAGTTGGATATTCGATATCACGCATGGATTTTGAGATATACAGAAATTATGATTCTGAGCACTTCCAAGGCATATTTTTAGTACATTTTGGGGCGTTTCACTGCCTACACCCCATTGAAAAAGATGTGCATTATTCCCAATGCACACAATCAAAGCAAACTAAAAATAAGGGGTCAAAAAGCATATGTGGATGTCCAATCACCTGTTACCACCTTGGGTTGCCTCCCGAGCAACACCTGATTTATTATCGTTGCATGACATAAATGGTTTGAGTACTCAGACTTCCTCAAGCTTCTGTGTTCCTTATTAATATCTGTAGTAGGTTTGGAGATATTCCCCTCACCACCATTTGTCTTTACCTTGTACCTATCAGTGTCCTTCAAATTTTGAGTTATGGTGTCGGCCATTATGTCTCTTTGAATCTAATTTAATTTGCCTGACACATATTCAAACTGATGATTGAGCTGCTTGATTGCAATAGAATGATATTCAACTTTTTGATTTAAACTGGCAATCCCAGACTTAATCTCCCTCAAGGTCTCACCTTATGTGTCGGCCCTCTTTAACAATTGGCCAAGCATCTCCTTGACTCTGGAATTCTCAGCCCCCATGTTATGATTATGGAGGGACATATAATGACTACTTCCACTACTGTCCTTGTGTCCCTCATGCTTGGTATGGTAACTTTTCTGAATGTCTCTTGCCGCAGCTATTTCTTGCATCTACTTTCTTAGCCTTTCTAGATTTGTGTTGTTTTAGGCAAGCATCTTGACAAACTCTTGTTAATTATTGCTTTCTTAGGGCTTATTCCCTCAGTGCCCACACGATTGGTTAGATGTTTCTTCTTGGGCCTCCACATGTGATTAAATTTATCCACCACGTCCAGCTGCTCAGCAATTTCTAATAGTTAGTCTACAAACAAACCTCCTAAGAGGGCATCAGCACATGCTTGGCTATTCACATCCATAGCTCGATAGAAACTCTCCACCAAGACACTATCCGCAATCTTATGGTTCGGTGCACTCCTTAAGCATCTACTGAACTACTCCCATGTAGTACTATCAAGTTACTAAGAATTTGCTTAAAGTTGATGATTTTGTCCTCCAACTTGAGCTTTTTTAGTTTAAAGAAGTACCTTGCTACGAAGGCCCTCTTCAATTCTACCCAATTGATGATCGAACTCTATGGGAACTCAGATAGTCATAATGCTGCATTGCATCTAAGATACAACGGGAAGACACAAAATCCTATAGTATCTATACATAGATTTTGTATTCCCATCACACTCTTACAGACAAATACAACATTGTGTAGATAGCTATGAGGATCCTCCGATGGTAAGCTCATAAGTAACCCATGATTTTGCAGCATCTCAAGTAACCCACTCGATATTGTGAACTTTGTGTCTGCTAATAGTAGTGATAACACTATAGGTCTAGTCACCTTTATAGCCATAGGATTTAGCCTGCACTGGTTCCAGTCATAAGAATTGACATTAAATCCTAAGGTTATGGAGCAATGTCCTCCAGAGGAAATGGATTCTCATTCTCAGCATCCTCATTATTATTCCTGTTCAAAGCTACATTATCTGTATTGTTCGCATTGTCTTGGGTCATTTCTCCTCAACGTTATGTAGATCTCTGGGTCAAATAGAGTTAAGGGATTGCCTTGACTTCAGGTGTTATACACTACACTTACGCCCTGAAAAAGAACCAAAAATAACAAACAAAACTAAAATAAGGGAACTAAGGATTAATACCTAAATTACTCATGAATTTACTTAACCTAGCCACATTCCCTAGAAAAGGAGCCAAAATCTTGATGTCGCCCAAGTTAGACCTCCTTTTTAGAGGATAAAGAGGTCATTGTCAAGAAATATAACCGAACAAAGGTTAGGGTCGAACCCATAGGAAATATATAGACTCTAGAGAATCCACTAATTGAAATTTGATGGTTAACCAACTTCCTTCCCCAAAGGGTGGGTGGGTTTGCAATAATCAATAAAGAATATAACTAAACTATCTCAAGAGAGAAGTCAATATGGAGAGAAATTAAGGTATTTTGTTCCCCAAGATTCCCTAACTCAGTATCACTAGATAACATAAATCTTTTCTTATGTATAGCATTAGGACGGTAAGTTATGTTCACCAAGCCCTTTGGTCAAAGGTGAGAGGTGAATTTTGCCATGCAACTTGGACCATCTCCATAGTGTGCTTACTAACCCTTACCTCCCAATAGAACCTCCCATTGGCCCAGTTTGGTTAAATAGAGAAGAACACATCAATCGAATCTTGTTAATTAATCTTTTTTCCTATTAATTACTACCTTGGTTCAATTAGTAACACTAGGTGGGTTCTAATGTTGGCCACCAATAGAAAACATGCAAAGCAAAAAGAATTAATTAATGCATACATATACACCATCCAAGTATTATGAATTATCTAGGTTTTACTTTGTTAGTTCTTCGTGGTTCCTACAACCCTAGTTGTGGATTTAGCTGCTCATGCTTTGCGTAAATACAAGAATTATAGATTGAGAAAACATAATATAACTCTTACATAATAGAATTAAGAATAAGCAAATCCAACTTCAATAAGAATCATAAGCTTAAAAATGAAATTCAAACACAAGTGTTCTCAAAAAGACACTCTAATATGATCTTACAATTTTCTCTCTCATAACATTATGTTCTCTGAGTACTAGGCAAAAACTTCTGAAAAATAACCTAAAAAACTATTTATAATAAGTAAAATACAAGTCCTAAAAAAAATAGAAGAACTGGTTGGTATGCCATATGAAAGGTGTTTACGGGTCGTATTACGTTCCATTGCCTATAATTAGGGTCTCGTACTTAGCTATTATAGAATTTTGACTTCAATTCTACGATGTCCCTCTATGACTCATAAAGTAGTTTACAACTTGTAAAGAGGGTTTCGTCAGATAAAACTTCAAAAAGTCCAATTCTTTGATCCCCAGGGCACGGACAATCTTCTATAGCTCACCTACATGTTCGTCGAATAAACTTCAAAAAATAACTCCTCAGTCGAATTGTTCATGAAAACACCCTATAGCCGATAAGATGATCGACAACCCGTAAAAGGTCTCTTATAACAACAAATATTAGCAACTTCTACACTTTTTTCCAAAATCAAAGCCAACCTATAACCTTGCAAATATAAACACAAATATATATGACCCAAGTAACAACACTTGAGAACACAAAAAATTCCATGTTTTAAGCATCAAAAGTGCTGAATTTTTGTTATACATCACTATTGTTCTAGTACAACCTCCCTTGCTCTAGTTTTGTTGATTAGATGAAAAACATCAATCAAATCATACTAATTAATCTCTTTTCCTATTCATTATTACCTTAATCCAATCAGTAACACTAGGCGAGTTTTAATGTTGGCCATCGTCAAAAAAGCAATTAAAACAAAGAGAGAACATTATGTGCCCAGCAAATTGAGGAGGATAAGAGAGAGAGAGAGAGAGTAGAATTTGAGTAAGAAGGCCAAGTCAGCAGGGTTTGAGCCTAGTCAGACTAAGCAGAGCAAAGGGAGATAAGTTTTACTTCCTACAGAGGTCTATTAGTTATGCACTATCTTCAGCTAGTGCACCAGCCCCAAAAACCAAGCATGATCAAAGGTCCCAAGGTCAGCCAAACTTTAGAGTAGAGGGTTCATAGTCTTAGGCTAGTGTGACCCATCGCTCGAAAGGGAAGCCACCTTGTGGGAAATTTCACAGGATGCACGTAGAGAATGTGGAGATTGAGGGAATGGTTGCTACAACTATAGCCAGCCAGACCATTTTCAGGGAGAGTGTCTGATGTGTGGAAATAAGCTCAGTCTTCTACCACCGCACCACCAGTAAGAGGCAACCAAATAGGTGTTGCACGAGGGATAGGTAGTGGGACAAACCATCTATATGCAATGGAGAACCAATAGGACTAGGTAGTTGCACCAAATGTTTTGATGAGTATGTTTTGAGTCTTTACCTTTCATTGTATGCTTTACTTGATCCGGGTGCGACTTGTTCCTTTGTGATTCCATATGTGGCTGGTGGATTTGAGATCCTTCCTGAGTGCTTTGTTGAGCTATTTTCTATTTCTACTCCTGTTGATGAGTCCATTTGAGCTGAGAGAGTCTATAAAGATTTAATGATTTATCTATCACAGGGATACTCTTGCTGATTTGATTGAGTTAGAAATGGTTGGTTTTGATGTGATCCTAGGCATAGACTAGCTTCACACCTACTATACCTCTGTTGATTGTACAAACTAAACTCTTAAATTATGATTTTTGAATGAGCCCATTATTCAGTGTAAGGCAGATTATGCAGCACCAAATGGTAGGTTTATTTTCTACCTTAAGGTCCGAAGACTAGACTCTAAGGGATATATCTATCACCTTGTATGAGTTAAGTATGATGATGTTGAGCCTCCTACTCTTGAGTCCATCCTGATTGTGAGTGAGTTCTCTGATGCATTTCCGGAGGATCTTCCTAAAGTCCCTCCAGATAGGGATATTGACTTTGAAATTGATGTTCTTCTTGATGCCCAACCTGTTTCTATTCTGCCATATAGAATGGCCCCTACAAAGATGAAAGAGTTGAAAGAGCTGTGAAGAGATTTGCTAGAGAAGGGATTTATTAGGCTAAGAGTCTCTCCATGAGGTGCTCTAGTAATGTTCATAAAAAAAAGGATGGTTCCCTTAGAATATATATTAACTACTACTAGTTGAACAAGGTGACCCTTCTATGGGCTCGTTTTGCATGTTCCTATAAGAAGTACTGCAACTATGATTTTGGATTTAGAGACCATGAAATCCTTTTTATGGATTGTGGATAAAAATATGGGTCATAGAATCCTTCCATAGAATGTTCATAATCTCAAATCAGGACATGACCTTCCATATAGACTGAAACGACCCTAAAAATTGACCAAAATGTGCCCTGGAACTGCCCAAAATCATAATTTTCTTATATTGCAAAATTCGTGTGAGATATCAAAAATTTGAGTTTATATTCTTGATCGAGGGTCAAAATTGAGTGGAACATGGGTGTAACCCTGACTTTATAGCAACCATATCAAAATTTAAAAATCACAAAATGTGATTTCCAGATAGCAGTGTGCGCCGCTAGCGCCATGCACCCAGGGCACCTGCTATGTATTTTTTTTTCTAGTTTTTATTTCAGTCTAACATTTTTGGGTCTTGGGCCTAAGCCTCCCCATTCATGGAAATACTTATACTTAGTTATAATTTACCTTCATATCATACAAGATATTCTCCAATACTTACTCAAACTCTTAGACCAATATTTCACCTCAAAATCAAGTGTCCAAATCTCTTCTGTATCTTAAGGAATTCACTCAAGCTTCAAGTCTCCACCTCCAATCTTCATCAAGTTATTTTCCAAAGTCAAGGTATGTAGTTTTAACCATTAGGTCCTTTCACCCATGGTGCCCAAGCTTCCTTTTAACATAAATTGCATGATTCTAAGTTGATTTATTATGGCTGTTACTTAGTATGAATTTGACTATGAACAATGTTAGCGTTTAATGAAAGTATGACTATTTAAGCATGTTTTGAGCTATGAATCTTCGATTTATCTTGAGATTTGATAAAGGGTTTTGATGTACATTTCGTGATGCTATTACCAAGTGTTGGTGGATGGTTTTACCTTGAGTTTTCTGCATGATTCACTCTTGAATTGTATGGTTTTACACTAGCATTACCCACCCATCAAGTGCTTGATAAAATGTCTGGTTATTGATTCTTGATTTCTTGAAGGCCCTAATGCATGGTATATGAGCTAAATGACTTTATGATGATGAAAGTAAGGTAATATTATGATGATTTCTTGAAAAGTATCCCTAGGGTTGCATGTTGTCCATTAACCTTATTGAGCGATTGATATTTTGACAACTATGATGGAGGGTGTAAAGTGAATTAACTATGTTAAGGGGTTGATACCTTGGCCACTATGATGGAGTGTATGAAGTCCACTAACCATGTTAAGGGGTTGATACCTTGACTACTATGATGGAGGGTATGAAGTCCACTAACCATGTTAAGGGGTTGATACCTTGACCACTACAATGGAGGGTGTGAAGTCCATTAACCATGTTGAGTTGTTGTTACCTTGACCACTATGATGGAGGGTATGAAGTCCATTAACCATGTTAAAGGGTTAATACCTTGACCACTACGATTTAGGGTGTGAACTCCATTAACCATGTTGAGGGGTTGATTCCTTGACCACTATGATAGAGGGTGTAAAGGGTTAAAGAGGTTGATACCTTGACCACTATTATGGAGGGTGTGAAGTCCATTAACCATGTTGAAGGGTTGATACCTTCACCACTATGATGGAGGGTATGAAGTCCATTGACCTTGTTGAGGGGTTGATACCTTGACCACTATGATGGAGGGTGTGTAGTCCATTAATCATGTTGAGGGGTTGATAACATGACCACTATGATGGAGGGTGTGAAGTCCATTTCCCAAGTTGAGGGGTTGATACCTTCACCACTATGATAGAGGGTGTGAATTCCAATAACCATGTTAAGGGTTGATACCTTGACCACTATGATGGAGGGTGTGAAGTCTATAACCATGTTCTAGGTTGATACCTTGACCTCTATGATGGAGGGTCTGATATCCATCAGCTGATTGAGGAGTATAAACCTTGATCACCCTCCTACGGGGTGCTAAGCCTTGGATTCCAAGTACTAGTTTGCTTGGTCTATGATGATGGTGTCTTATTACATATATAATATGTTCTATATAAGTATGTTTTACTTTAAGCATCATTCATACATGTCATATTGTTATTATCCTATTGTTCATGATTATGTAATTCAATTATGTTGCCTACATCTTGTTACATTGCATCCTACATATTTAGTACATTCAAATGTACTAATGCATAACCTATGCCTACACGATGTTACCAATAGGAACGAGAGATCCATTTGGTCATTATCATCCTCCATGTGGCTAGTAATATCTACTCAAGCTAGTTGGTGAGTCCTCCATTCTAAGGACAATGTCTTTGATCTTATGCTATGTATTAAGACTCTCTCTTTCTTTGATATATGTTGACTATTAGGGTGGTCCCAATTACTTATCTTGGCCCCGTTGAGTATCTATGTACTAGAGGTGTTATTGGACATGATATGTAATTATGCTCTGAGCCTGGATTCTCTTTAATATTTGATGTTTTATACAACGAAAGATGTCACTTAGCCCCAGTTATCACTATTTGTATCTTTTATTGTTATTTTAATTGCTTCCATGACCAAGGATGTGTGATGATATGTAAAGAGGCTTGTTTAGGGTTCCTTCGGTTCCCCATTCGCCGGTCACGGTAGGCCCTACATTTGGGTCATGACATAAACCATCTACAATCTATGGTTTGTAAACCTCTATGAGTTGTAGATTGGCCTTTGTGGAAATCAAGGTCAAACAGGACCTGTAAAAGTTAGGTTCTTTAATCCCATCTATGGCTCACAGATGCATCTATATGCCGTAGATGCTGCCTGTAAAAATCTATTTTTTATCAAAGCAAAATACTTTCTTAAACATGTTGTTCCATCTAGATTATTTTAGGGTGTGTTATAATATCTCCACCTTGGGATCATTTGTTTTCGAGTAATTGCTAAGCAAATGGTTATTTTAGACATGAATATAATACAAGAACTCAAATATTCAAATACTCAGACTCAAGAATGACCATTAAATCAAAACAAAAAAGAATGAAACCTTTAACATTATCACTAAAAGGTACAAATAGATTGCGTATCTAGATTACATACCCTCTTCAGCTTCCATGCAGCCTCTTCAACAAACTGATGTGTCCCTAAAACTTTAACTGATGTAATCTTTTTTATCATTAACTTGCATACCTGATGATCAAGAATTTGGACTCATTTTCTTATAAGACAACTTCTCTTTTATACCAACAATTTCAATAGGACAACAAGTACATGATCTCCTAAAGACTTATTAAGCACAAAAATATAAAACTGGATGAGTAATAACTAACTTTGGGATAACTCTAACTCATACGTACATTATCAATTTTTTTGTATAATCTTAAAAAGACCATTGTAACAAGGACTAAGCTTACCCATTCTTCCAAATCTCATAAATGGGTGAGATCTTCAGGTACACCCTATCATTTACCTAAACCTTCAATTTCTTCCCTTCACATCAGTGTAGAACTTTTGATGATTCTGTGCAGTTTTCAACCTTTTATGAAGGACTTTCACCTTTTCCAAAGCATTGTAAACCAAGTAAGGTCCAGTCAATTCAGCTTCACCAACTTCAAACCAGCTAATTGGTGATTTACATCTCCTCGTATAAAAAGTCTCATATGAATCTATCTGAAACTTGTAGAGAAGCTATTATTACATAAAAACTCAATAAAAGGAAAGTGGTCATCCTATTTATCTTTGAAATCCATGACATAAGGCTTTAATATGTCCTCAAAAGTTTGAATCGTACGCTTAGCCTGGCATCTATTTGGGGATGTAATGTGTCACTAAGAATCACTTTTGAATCTAGACATTTCTAAAAAGGCTTCCAAAATTGATCAGTGAATTGGACTCCACTATCTAATATGATGGATAATGAAACTCTATGTAATCTGAATATCTATCAAAATCCTTTATGGAGTTAGTCATCTTAACTGGAAAAAGTGGGCCAATTTGATCATCTTAACCACAATCACCCATATTGAATCATATTGTCTATGAGATCGTGGTAAGCATGTACTGAAATTCATATTCATCACCTCCCACTTCCATTCTAAGATATTAATATTTTGAGCTACACTACATGGCCTTTGGTGTTTCACTTTTACTTGTTGGAAAATTGCGTATTTAAAAACATAGTCTGCAATATTCCTCTTCAAACTAATCCACCAATAAACTTTGTCATGTCATAGACCATCTTATTAGAACTTGAGCAAATAGAATACTTAGAGTTGTAGACCTCTGTCATGATTCTATAAATGACTTCATCGACCATTGAAACACATAATCTACCTTGATAACTTCATACACCATCTTCCTATGGAAAAAACCAACACTTTCTGCTTATGCACATCCTCTTTCAATAAAGGTAGGACATAATCTTAATCTTACTTCTCCTTCACCTCAACTACAAGAGATAATTCTACCCCATTTTTGATAATGAATCTACCTTCATTAGAGTCAACAATGCAAACTCCTAAACATGCAAGCCTATACACTTCTTTAGTCAACTCCTTCTTCTCCTACTCAATGTGGATAGTACTATCCATAGATAACTTGTTAAAAGCATCAACAATAACATATATAACTTGCTAAGAGCATCAGCAATGACATTAGCTTTACCTACATTGAAATAAATGCTAATGTCATATTCTTGATCTCCTCTTCCTTAGATTTAGCTCCTTCTGAGTATAAACATATTGCAAGCTCTTGCAGTTTGTGAATTCATTCACATGCACTCCATAGAGATATACCAAATCTTGAGAGTGAATACTATTGTTACCAACTCGAGGCCATGAGTTAATAGTTTCTCTCATTAATCTTAAGTTTCCTAGAAACATATCCTAAAACTTTACCTTTATGAATCATTACACAATCCAATCCAACTTTGAATGCATCAGAAAAAATAATGAACCCACATGTTCCCTCTAGTAGGGATAATAATAGAGTTGTAATCAATTTGATTTTCAAATCTTGAAAACTTTTCTCACAAGCATAGAACCATAGAAATTTTCCTTTACCTGAATCAACTTAATCAAACTAGATCTCAAAATTAAATTGGTACTTGAGTTGCGTTCATATACATAAGAACCCCACTATAAAGTATTGATAATAAGCAGCCAAAAAAAAACTCTTTATGTCAATAGGGGATATGGGTCTGAACCAATTCTTCATTGCCACAGTTTTTGTGAATTAACTTCAACACCTTAATCGGATATAATGTGGCCTAGTAATTCCACCAAAACAAGACAATACTCATACTTCAAACACTTAATATACAACTCCCTATCCTAAGAATCTTAAGAATAATTATGAGGCGGTCGACATGCCTTTATTTCAAAAGTAGACCAATACATTATCAATAAATGTAATTATAAACATATTTAAATATGGCTTAAACACCTAATTTATGAGGTCTATAAAAGTTGCAAGCATGCTATTCAAACTAAAAACATTACAAGAAACTCAAAGTGACCACAACAGGTTTTAAAGGTCGTTTACTAGGTGTCATATTCCCTATTCTCCACTAATGACATCTTGATTTAAGATCTATCGTAGAGAAATAAGTAGCTACTCTGAAGTTGGTTAAACAGATCATCGATTCATAGGAAATTATATTCTTTATTTATAATGACCTTGTTCAACTAACGGTAGTCAACATAAGTCCCAATGGACCCATTTTTCTTTCAGACTGAAGACCAAGCCAATCTCAAAATTAAAAAAAAAACTTATTGCAATTATAAACATGAATAAATGATTTCTCATTAGACTATTTTAACCAATTGTCTATGTCACCCCTATGCTACAATTCTTCTTCTTTTATAAAATTTCAAGTTAGATTAACACTGCTCTTCTGCATGATGGAGTGAACTTTCCCTCTTATGAAAGCTGGAATCTCAGTTTCTAAAGAGAGTCTCGACGTGGCAGTGTACACCTAGCTCCATAGCTGGGCTAGTCATTGGCTAGAGGATGACCGACCTACTGGGCATGAATAAAGGAGGAGCGCTCTAAGTTAAGACACTTGGCCTAATAAATCCCTTATCTAGAAATCTTTTATTTGCTTTTTTAACTCTTTTAACTTAATGAGAGTTATCTTGTATAGCATAATAGAGATTGGTTGTATATCAGGTAAAGCATTAATCCCAAAGTCTATCCTTCTTTCAGGACATACTCTAAGCAGATCATCAAGAAAACCTCAGAAAATTCACCGATAATCAAAACAAACAGAAGGAATCGAGTCTCCTCATTAGCATCTCTAACTCAAACTATGTGGTAGATATATCCTTAAGATATTAACTTCTTGGCCTTAAGGTCGGAAATAATAAATCAACCTTTAGGCACTGCTTGACTACCCTTCTACTCTATGATAACTTATTAGGGAACTCAAAATTGACAACTTGAGTCACTATAGCATGACAAGTGTAGAGCCAATTCATGCCTAAAATTATTCAAAATCAATCATGTCTAACTCAACTAGACCAGCCATGATATCTCTATGATAGATAGAATGTTACAATCTCTATAGACTCTCTAAGAAAGAATTGACTCGCTGATAGGAGTAAGAAAAAAATTAAAAGGCTTAAGAAGATGCAAAGAAAGAATGTCAAACTTACTAACTAGGGGGTCATAAAGGATAATGTCACAGCAGATCAGGTATAGTATAAAAAATTAAAGGAAAATATTAAAGCATACCAATCTGAAAAATTTTCTTAATTCTGGAATTTAATCGTAGTATACAAATGATTTGTACCTCTACCTATCCTTAAAGTAGCACCTCTCTAATTACCTCGACCGTGTGGTGTTGTAGAAGAAGATAAGACATTGCTATCCCTATAACCCTATTTGTATATCAAACACTTCTTTAGAAAGTAATCCATCTACCCATACTTACAGTTACCATTGGTGCTTTTAGCACTCTCCTAGATAAATCTTATCATACTTGCCTCAAAATGACTTTTCTTTTAAACCTTGAGCTACACTCCCTTGGGACTAAGAGTTGCGTGCTTTAAAACTATGATTACCCTACAATTTTTGATCATACTATTTGTCATGGGTGCACTTACTGATAATGGTGTATAGCCAGAATATCTCTTCTGGAAAAAGAACTTGTTACCTTACCTTGTCTCCACTCAGGCTGAGGTCCAGCTAACTTAACTTTTTTGTTCAAGTGCTCATCTCTATTCTTTGTCTTGTCTTCCCTACTGAGCATATACTATTATCTTAGAAATATCCATGTCTAAAATCAAAAACAACATTTTACATTCTCTTTTGATGTGCTTTCCTAAACTAGAGATAGGCTTTCTCACATCTGGGACCATCTCTAGAGAAAAACCTGATAAATAGATGATACTCTTTCACTATCATTCCATCCTATTTCAAGTTCAAAAACTCTTCCACCTTCACGCTCCTTAATCCGTGAAGGAATACACTCTCAAATTCATCCCAAAGTGTAGGCTCAACATTCTCACTACGACTCTCCTCTTATTAGTTGTATCAAATGTTAGCTACATTATTGAGTTAGTACGAAACAAGCTCAACTCCTTCCATATCAGTAGCATAATAGTCTTCAGGATTTTCCAAATCTCATCAATAAAGTTACACCTTATGAATACAAGTGTACTCATCCTTAGAAAATCCCCAATTGTTGAAGTAGTAGATGGTTCTTGAGAACTAGAGTTAGGAGTTGGAGAGCTTTGGTGACAAAACTGAGAAACCACTAACTGGGTAAGCATAGTAATAACTCCCCTAAATTCAGTCTCAAAAGCAGGTGCGGGCTATGTAATAGGTGCCTGGGGAACCTCAGTAGATTGTGTAGTTTGACCCCCAATCCTTGCTCCTGTTATCGAAGGCATCTCTAGCGATGGATCCTCGGGCTGACATTGTTTCTCTTACTGGTGGTACATTTTGGAGGCATTATCTATAATAGCATAAATGCATGAGTTTGAAAGGGAATTTCATAGAGTTAAACTTTATCTCGCAAACTGAAAATATAGGAAACAAAAAGTGAGACAATTCCTAATGTCTTCTATCCTCTTGATTATAAATATGGTGCATGATATACCCATAAGCAAGACTCCACTAAATACAACTTTTTAGACACTTGAGGTCTCATGAACTTTGTCTTTTGATATCAAGTTTGTCATGCCTCGAGCATATATGTTAGGCATGGTTGACACTCAAAAATTATTACTAATCCTAAACAAACTCTTGGCTTGACTAATCCACTCAATAAAATACTTAATAGCAAAATAGAAGATAAATAAAGTGGCTACTAATCATCAATTTAGAATAATGTATGTTTAGTAAAAGCAATGATAACTCAATGTCTGGACTTAACGAAATAGCAATAGTATTCAAAATAGACTGAAAGAATAGTAGATCTTGTTCTAACTCTATTTAACTTAGTCAATAAATCCATCAACTCAAAAAAAAGTTATGCGAATAGGCCCATGGCTACCTCAAAAGAACATCTCTACTAAATTATAAAATAAAATAAAAAATTCCTTAGAAAGTGAGCAAGTCTCACAAAAATCTAGGATATATAAATTTTCAATGAATCATCTACTGAGGACATCTAGCACTTGAATTTTATAATAAAATAATATAGTGCCAAAAAGCATCATGAAATGACCCCAAAAAGTGCTCCAAAAAGTACCTTGGAAGTGCCAAAATCTTAATTTTTCTATATCTCAAAATTCGTGCGCAATGTCAAAAATTCAACTTCATATTCTTGTTAAAGGGGTCAAATTGAGTGAAAAATAGGTCTAACCCTGATTTAAGAGCAACCGTATCAAAATTTAATTTTCCAAAATGTCAATTTCCATAGACGTTTTTTCACCCAAGCGTCACGCGCCAAGGGCGCGCCTCAGTTCATTTTGTGAGATGTTTTTCATGTTCGGCCCAAGATTTTTTGGTCTTGGGCCTAAGTGTTCCCAAATGTGAAAATACCTATACTTAGCCATATTTCACTCTTCTATCATTCAAAATAATCTTCAATACTCACTCAAATACTTAGACAAATATTTTACTCCTAAATTTTCAAAACTCATTCGGATCTTAAGGTTCTCATCCAAGCTTCAAGCCTCCATCTCCAATATTCATCAAGCTACATCCAAACCTAAGGTATGTGGGTTTCTTTCATGGGCTCCTTTCACCCATGATGACCCAGCTTCCTTTTACTTAAATTTACATAATTTAAAGTCTATTTACTCATAGGTGTTACTTATTATGAAATTCACTGCACACTATGTTGGGGCTTATGAAATTCTGATTCTTTTACTATGTTTTGAGTTATGAACCTAAGATCTATGGTGAGATTTCATGAAGGATTTTGACGTATATTGCTTAAGGGTGTTACCAAGTATTGATTGATGGTCTTACATTGGATTTCCTTACATGATTTCATCCCTAAATTGCATGATTTTACTCTAGCACTACACACTAGCCAAATGTCTAATAAAATGTCTGGTTATCACTATCTTGGGGAATTGGAGGCCTAATACATGTATTATGAGTTGAATGACTATATGATTATGAAATAAATGTATTTATATGGTTTTGTCCTATATAGTGTTGGAATATGACCATGCCCTACTCTGGGGTTGCGCATTGGGTAAGCATGTCGAGGGGTTTGTACCTTGATAACCATGTCAGGGAGTTTGTACTTCGATCACCAAGGGTGGTAGGGTACAATGATCTACCAACCATGTTGTGGGGTTTGTACCTTGATAACCATGTTGGGGGTTTGTTCCTCGGTCACCAAGGGTTGTAACGTGCGACGATACACCAACCAATTGATGGGGTTGTTCCTTCAATCAACAAGGGTGATAGGGTGCAATGATCAACCAATATAATAGTGGTCTCTTCTTACACATGTCTTATGCCCTATATAAGCATGATTACTACATAGCATCTCACATGCATGCCATATTATTATGCTACTCATTGTTTGTACTTATGCATTTTGATTATATTACTTATCTCTTGTTGCATTGCATCCAAAATACTTAGTAAATTCAAATGTAATAATACATACTCTATGATTACATGACGTCACTATGTAGAAACCAGAGCACCATTCGATCATCCTCCTATTCTACAAGGCTAGTACGATTTCTCCCAAGCTTATTGGTGAGTCCCCTATTTCGGGGACATTAGCCTATCTTCTTATGCTATGTATTGCTACTCTATTCCTTTATTTTTTACTTTGACTATGAGGGTGAGCCCGGTTGCTTGTCTTGGCCCCCACTATTATGTATGTAGTAGAGGTGTTGTTAGACACGTTATGTATCTATGCTATGAGATTGACTCTCTTGTTTCTTGATGCCTATGATATGAAAGTTTCCCCTTAGTCCCTTTCCCTCATTTCTAATCTTTTATGTCATTTAATTGCTTCCGTGACCAAGGATGTGTGATGATATAATAAGAGGCTTTCTTGGGGTCCCTTCGAGTTCCCCATGCACCATGTCATTTCTAAGCCCTAGGCCTGGATCATGACAAACTTGGTATCAGAGCACTAGTTTGTTAGATCCTCAGAGTACAATACACCACATCGATTAGAGTCTTATTCATTGTTGTGTTGTGTACCACAATTATGAGTAGGAGGCTATGAGGCATTTTTGGAAACGTTTTCCTTCTTCATGTTCTAAGTCATTCTATAGAGTAGGAGTAAGATTTATCCCCACTAATGATCATTATTTGCTATGCTAGATGATGCCTAACACAAGAGGAAGACAAGCGCATACACCCAAGGAGCAACTGGCTCATGGAGAGCTTGGGGATGCTCTCACTTTGCTTGCACAAGTTATGGCTAATCAAGCCGACCTAGGGGACCAAACCCCTCATGGTCCTACACTGGATTCTCGGGTGAGAGACTTCATGAGGATGAATCCCCCAGAGTTCCATGGTCTAAGGTAGATGAGGACCCGCAAAAGTTCATTGATAAGGTCTACAAGGTTTTGGCTATAATATGTGTGAGGTCAAAAGTTAAGGCAGAGTTAGCGACCTACCAACTAAAAAGGGTAGCACAAATATGGTACAATCAATGGAAAGAGGAGAAGGAAATCAACAATGTGGGGCTTTGGGAAGAGTTCAAGGCGACCTTTCTTAATTTGTTCTTCCCTCTTGAGCTTAGGGAAGCCAAATTGGTGGAATTTGTTAATTTGAGACTTGGACCTATGAGTGTGAGGGAGTATGCCTTCAAGTTCACTCAACTCTCTATATATGCTCCCCGCTTGGTGGTCAATTCAAGGTCTAGAATGAACAAGTTCGTGATGGGTATATCCAACTTAGTGAGTAAGGAATGTTGGTCTATTATGTTGATTAGTGACATGGATTTATCTTGTTTGATGACCTATGCCGAACAAATGAAAGAGGAGAAACTGAAGAAGAGAAGGGGTCATGAGGCCAAGAGAGCCCATTTTGATGGCAAGTTCCAAAGCTAAAGGGTTGGCCAGTTCTACCAAGGCCAAGGGCCTTCTCATGCTTCTAATAAGGAGTTTTCCAATGACTTCCTAACAACCCAAGGTGGTGGTATTTTGGTTCCTAATGATATGTGTCCAAGATATGGTAAGGGTCATAAGGGCCCATGCTTGAGATACACTAATACATGTGATGGTTGTGGTGAAGTGGGTCACAAAAAGGTTGATTGCCCTCATGATCGCACCAAGGGTAAAGATGTTCTTCCTCAAGGTCGAGGGGCCAATGTGATTCCTTTGGGTAGAGGTGGCTGACAAGATAGTGCCCCAAGTCACAATTGATTTTATCTTTGCATGGGAGGCAAGGGGTTGATGAGGTGCCTGATGTTTTCACTGGTATGTTAAAATTCTTTTATTTTGATGTGTATACATTGATTGATCTAGGTGCCACTTTACTCCTTTTATTGCCAAAAAGTTTCATGTTGAGACCAAATCATTGTGAGTCATATGAGGTATCTACTCCTATTGGTGCATCAATTGCTGCTAGAAAGATCTATAGAAATTTTCATATTTGCATCATGCATAAAATATTGCCTTGTGATCTTATTGAGTTGGACAAGGTTAATTTTGATGTTATTCTTGCGATGGATTGGCTGATGCATACTATACTTCTATTGATTGTAGAACCCATAGGGTCAAATTCCAGTTCCTAAATAAACATATCCTTGAGTGGGAGAGTCATGATATGGTGGTCAAGGGTAGGTTCATCTCTTGCATTAAAGCTCGTAAGTTGATCCCTAAGAGGTGTATTTATCATCTTGTGAGGGTTAGGGATGTGCAGTCCAAATTCCTTCCTACAGAGTCGATTTTGGGTGCAAGTAAGTTCATTGAGGTCTTTCTAAATGACCTCCCTGGTTTCCTCCCTAAAGGAAAATAGATTTTTGTATAAGCCTCCTCCCCGATACTCAACCCATTTTTATTCCCCCTTACCATATGGCCCTGATAGAGTTAAAGGAGTGGAAGGATCAATTGAGGGACTAGTTGGAAAAGGGTCTCATTAGACCGAGCCAATCACCTTGGGCTATACCAGTGTTATATGTGAAGAAGAAGGATGAGTCTTTTAGAATGTGCTTTGACTACCTATAACTTAATAGGGTCACCATCAAGAATAGGTATTCTCTTCCAAGAATTGATGATTTGTTTGACCAATTGCAAAGGTCTAGCCATTTTTTTAAGATTGATCTTCGGTTCGGGTACCATTAAGTGAAGGTGAGGGAGTGTGATATTCCTAAAATGGTCTTTCGGACTAGGTATGGGCATTATGAATTTGTGGTTATGTCTTTTGGGTTGACCAATGCACTAGCCATCTTTGCGAATCTAATGAATAGGCTCTTTAAACCCTACCTTGATTCATTTGTTATGGTATTCATTGATGATATTTGATTTATTCTTATGATGAGGAGGAGTATAAGGCTCGTTTTAGGGTTGTGTTGCAACGATTGAGGGAAAATAAGTTATATTCTAAGAATGAGAAATGTGAATTTTTGTTGAAGGAGGTTGCCTTTCTAGGTCATGTGATCTCGGGAGATAGTATTAAGGTGGACCATTAGAAGATGCATGTGATTAGAAATTGGCCTAGACCATTGATCCCGTCAGATATTAGGAGCTTTTTAGGCTTAGCAAGCTACTATTGGAGGTTTGTGAATGGGTTCTCTTCTATTGCTTCTCCCAGATGAAGTTGACTCAAAGGAAAGCCAAATTTATGTGGTCCGATGAGTATGAAAGGAGTTTCTAATCATTGAAAGATAACCTTGTATCCGCTCCTATATTTTCACTACCAGAAGGGCCATAGGGATTCGTTGTGTATTGTGATGCCTCTCGGGTTAGTTTAGGTTGTGTGTTGATACAAAATGGGAAGGTGATATCCTAGCTTCTAGACAACTCAATGTGCATGAAAAGAATCATCTTACCCATGATCTTGAGTTAGCAGTCGTTGTGTTTGCATTAAAGATTTGGCATTACTATTTGTATAGGGTGCACATTGATGTATTCACCGATAATAAGAGCCTCCAATATGTCTTTACCCAAAAAGACCTCAACTTGAGATAAAGAAAGTGATTAGAACTTCTTAAGGACTATGTTATGAGTGTGCACTATCATCCCGGTAAGGATAATATGGTAGAGGATGCTTTGAGTAGTGTTTATGTGTGTAGCCTAGCCCATGTTGATGATGGTGCCATAGGGGTGGCTAGGGAGGCCTATCGGTTGGCTAGATTGGAAGTTAGGTTGGAAGAGGGTGATGATGGTGGTGGTAGTGTTATTGAAGGTTCTAAATCTTCATTGGTTGAGTAGGTCAAAGCTAAGCAAGATCTTGAGCCCTTATTGTTAGAATTGAAGGCATTGGTAAAAGATGGTAAGGTAGAAGTTTCCTCCCAAGTGGGAGATGGTCTCTTAGGTACCAAGGTAAGTTATGTGTGCCTTGTGTTGATGGCTTGAAGGAAAAGATTCTTGATGAGGCTCATTGTGCTTCTTACTCTATTCACCCAAGTTCTATAAAGATGTATAAAGAATTGAGAGAGGTGTATTGGTGGGGAGGCATGAAAAGGGACATTGCCAAATTGATATCCGGTTCCTATAGTTGACAATAAGTCAAAGCCGAACATTAGAGGTCAGGTGGCCTAACCCAAGACATAAAATTCCTACTTGGAAGTGGAAAGAGATTAATATGGGTTTTGTGGTTGGGTTGCCCAAGACTAGAAAGGGTTTTGATTCCATTTGTGTTGGGTAAGATGACAAAATTGCCTCACTTTTTACTGGTTAAGACTACCTACGGGCTGAAGATTATGCTAGGTGTACATTCATGACTTAGTGAGATTGCTTGGGGTTCCTTTATCCATCATATCGAATTGTGGTGCACAATTCACTTTACAATTTTGGAGGTCCTTCCAAAGAGGCTTGGAACCAAGGTAAATCTTAGTATGGCCTTTCACCCTCAAATGGATGGACATGCTAAAAGAACTATCCAAAGTAAGATTAGAAAGGGTTTTGATTCCACTTGGGTTAGGTAAGATGACAAAATTGCCTCACTTTTTACCAGTTAAGACTACCTATGGGGCTGAAGATTATGCAAGGTGTACATTAATGACTTAGTGAGATTGCTTGGGGTTCCTTTATCAATCATATCGAATTGCGGTGCACAATTCACTTCACAATTTTGGAGGTCCTTCCAAAGAGGCTTGGAACCAAGGTAAAGCTTAGTATGGCCTTTCACCCTCAAATGGATAGCCAATCTAAAAGAACTATCCAAACACTTGAGGACATGCTTAGTGATTGTGTATTAGAGCTCTAGGGTTCTTAGGATAATCCTCTTTCATCGATTGAGCTTGCATATAACAATAGCTATCATTCTAGCATCGGAATGGCTCCTTTTGAGGCTCTCTATGGTAAACATTATAGATCCCTAATTGGATGGTATGAGGTTGGAGAGGTGCCTTTGTTAGGTCCGAATTTGGTTGAGGATGCTATGGAGAAAGTAAGGATGATTATAGAGAGGTTGAGAATAGCCCAAAGTCGCCAAAAATCTTATGTTGATTTGAGAAGGGGGGAGCTTGAGTTTGAGGTTAGTGACTGGTTCTATTTAAAGGTGTCACCCAAGAAGGGTGTTAGAACCTGTAAGTTAGAATCCATAAGTTAGAACCCATAAGTCCTTAATTGGTTCAATTTGGTAAAGTTTGGGACCAAATGAAAATTTAATCTAAAGTGCAGTCTTTAAGATTTAAAATTGTTTGTGGGGTCATGTGAGGTTGGACTTGTTAATTGGTTCAAGTGGGAGCTTGTTGGCCTATATATATGCATATATCTTGTGAGCAAAATATAGAGCCCCATACTTAGAAAAAAGTTTGAGAACAACCAAGAAAAGCTCTCGGGTTACTACAGTAACTAGGGAGAAAAAATTCTTTTTTTTATCTTTTGATTATTTGATGCTTCACACTTGGTATATTGGGTCTCCTAAGTGGTGCGGTGGCCTTAGTTGGTCAAAGAAGTGCTTGGTTTGATGGATATGAAGATTTGTGTCTAGTAAGGAACTTGAAAGGTATATTAATTTCTAGCTTCAATTATGTAAATTAAAGCTTGTGGGTGTGTAGGGGAGTGTTGAATTGAAGGTAAAACGTGAAAAGAGGGTTGATTGTAAGCTTGAACTGTGAATGTGGAATTTGGGGTTGAATGGGTACAAGCTTGCATATGAAGATATATTGATTTATAGTCATGTGTTTATGTTTATTTATCATGAAAATAGTCCTTGTGGGGTGAAAGAAGTGTTGGAAAACTATGTGAATGTATACATGAGAGTTCGCTCGAATTGGAGCCCCATGGGAAGCATAATGTTAACTTTTAATGTTGGGGATGTGCGTTGGGCGTTGGAGTGGTGTATTATAGTTCTTGGAGTATATAGGAAGTCTTTAATATGGTAGATGTGTACCTATATGTATGCTACCCTGTTGTATAAAAGTTGTGTCATAATAGCGTTTTGTGGTGTTTTTTGATGTTATGATGGCATTGGACAGGGATTATTGATATTATAGGTTGTTCTTGTTGTTGTTGATTGATTGTTTGAGCCGAGTTTAATTCTCGGGGCGGCGTATTTTAAGGGGAGATGCTGCCAAAATTTTTATAAAATTTGGAATAAAAAGTTAGGATTTACGACCCGATATGGTTGTTAATCGTTGGCGTTATTGTAATTTGTGTAGACGTTGGGCATCTGAAAGCATAAATTGGATTGGTACTGTATTGGAATTAGTTGGAGAAAGAAACAGAGGTATGTAAAGATTCCTATCTCTTGGCATGAATTAGTTAAGCTTAGTAAACGTTATACTTTTGAAAAATTCCTTTTCCTTCATAATTTGGGTCCAAATATATCCTATGTTTGCTCCTTGGTACTTTTATAAAAATTGTATTTATATTTTGACTCTTGGGTATGTAGATCCCTCAAGTTGTAAAAGTGTGAAATGGTTTAGTATGTTGAAAGAATGTATTTTATTGAAGGACGCAAATGCCCGTAACTTTCGACAAAAAGCCTAAATGGGATCTATGTTCATTCCTTTCCACAATTATGCTAAGTTAACTTCATCCTTAACTTTTGCGTCTTTAGAATCCATGAATGGTGTTTGTTTGACCGGAAGTTAAATAGTTTGGAAAACTATAGGTTCAAATTATTTCG
>JAOTQJ010141841.1:0-37303 GCA_025642045.1 Solanum sejunctum
GCGGCAGGACCGCAGCGGAGACCTTATCGGCCCGCATTTATGTATATGTATAAATGGATATATATTTGCATTGTTGTCTGAGTTTCTGCTGGATTTTCTTTGCAGGTGCAGTTAGTTAATAAAATAGAGAAAACTCTGCCAAAATTTCATTAGGTTTCCAGGTCAGTTTCATTGGAAATTTAAGGTTAGCATGTGTCTAGGTGTGCCTATCGGACACTGGTCACGACCCTAGGGTGGGGCGTGATATATCACCTACTATTGATTGAATTTGCATATAATAGTTATCATGCAAGCATTGGAATAGCTCTCTATGAAGCTTTGTATGGAAGGAGATGTAGATCACCAATTGGGTGGTATGAGGTTGGAGAAGCGGAATTGATAATGCCTGATCTTGTCCATAAATCATTGGAGAACGTTAAGGTCATTAAGGAGAGATTGAAGACTGCACATATTTGACAGAAATCCTACACCGATGTGCAGAGGAGAGACTTAGAGTTCGAGGTGAATCATTGGGTATACTTGAAAGTGCCACCTATGAAGGGTGTCATGAGATTTGGAAAGAAGGGGAAGTTGAGTCTTCACTACATTGGACCTTATAAGATTGTGAAGAGGATGGCTTTCTTGAGTATGACTTAGAGTTGCCTTCTGAAATAGATGGTATCTCCAGTGTTCCACGTGTCGATGTAGAAGAAGTGCTTGGGAGATCCTGCCTTGGTGATACCTGTTGAGAGTATCTGAGTGAACGATAGCTTATCCTATGAAAATATTTTGGTCAAAATCCTTGATTGTCAGATTCGCAAGTTGAGAACCAAAGTGATAGCCTCAATTAAAGTCCTGTGGAGAAAATAATTCGTTGAGGAAGCCACATGGGAAGGTGAGGAAGAGATAAAAGCAAAGTATCTGCACCTATTTGTTCCTAATGATGAGAATGTTGAAGGTAATTTCCATACCCTTAACTAAATTGATTGATCTATTCTTAAGTTGTATGTCCATTCTTGATTCGAATAGAGTTAATTGATAATTGAGAAAGAGTCGAGAGTTTGATTATTAGATGTGAAAGTTGAGATAAGTTTGAGTATATTTGTGCCTTGATATCCACCTTTACTCATCATTCGAGGACAAATGATCTTAAGGGGAGATGATATAATGCTTGATAAAATTACCAAAATACCCCTAGAGTAGAGACGAGCACATAACTCATCTTTTGATGTTTTGTTTGAAAATCTGGGACAGATATGATATCATCATGAAAAATTGAGTGGCAAACTGGTCTCGATCGATTTTTAGAGAGATCGAATTAAATGATAACTTTTTGATTGGAAACAAAAATTAGTGTTAGTGTGCGACAGAGGCGTGTCATACCCTTTTCGCGTATAAGAACTCATATTTTTTTATTTTTATTGACAGAGATTGAAAAATTTATTTGGAGAATTTTTGGATAAGAATGTACATGGACGCGATGGGTCCGTGTCATGGACCTGCTATTCCAAGGTCAAAAGTTTCTTTTAAATTTGTGAGGGGTATTCCAGATAATTCTCAACCACTTCTAAACTCAAAACACAATCAAAATAGGTCATGTTGAGCGTAAAACTGGTCAAAAACCCCATTCCTAAGCCATTTTAATTCCTTTTCTAATCACTTAAAAGATTAGGGTTTGAGAGAAGAGAAGAGAGGAGCGTAGACTGAAAAATTCAATGGCATATTCTTGAAGTTAACTATTTGTAGCTTCATCCCAAGTTTGTAAGGCTAAACTAAAAGCATGAGATTATTCTCTCATGTGCCCCATAGATGGCCTTAGAAGAGAGTTGAAATTTCATGAGTCTACATACATGATTCTTGATAATTTTCTTAAAATTATATTAATTACATGTATTTTCATATGTTAATGATCATCATAAACTTATTTTCTTGAATTTAATAGTTTTCATGAGGTATTGCATAACCCTAGATGATAATTTTGAAAGCATGCATGAATGAACTTAGTGATTGAGTCTAAAGCCTTGATGTGGGGATGTCAATTATGATTGTGATGTGAGAATGATGATGAATTGATAGAACTTGATATTCCCAAGAGTCTCCATAAATGAACTCTAATGATTTGTCTATTCGATTGTTTCCTAGTGATTGTTGTAAGCCTTGAACAATTGATTGAGATGTTGATTGATGAGATGATGAGAGTCTTTATGAAATTAATTAAATGAGGAATGTTTCCATAAGGAAAATTTAGATGAGTTGATTGAGATGATCTGATTGGATGGATTGTCTTATGAGCATTGAGTCATGGGAAGAGTATCGAGCACCGAAAGAGTAAGACTTAGTCCGACTCACACTTGTCAAACTACATAGCTAAGCATAGGTAAGGATTAGGACCTTCACATCACTTTATTTTGGGGTCCTCTTTGACTAGAAGTCCCTGAAACAATTGAGGACTTGTGGATTGCCATCTCAATTTTGGACTTATCCATTTGGTTTTGATTCGTTCTCTACTTGGCAAGTACGGAACGACTGTAGCAACATCAGTATGATTATTATGCAGTCGTTGGCGCATAAATGATTATTATTGGATAAGAGAAACTATTAGAAAGTTCCCACCTTGAGCAATCTGAGTCGAGTGGAGTTCTATTGAATTGAGTCTAATTTGATTGATGAGGTTTGATTGGTTGATGGGTCACTTGTCTACTCTATATTCTTCTTTAGATAGGCATTTGGCATGTTGATTTGTTATTATTATGACTTGATTGTTGTTCAATATTATTCTACCTATTTCGGTTTCATTCAGCTATTTTATTGCAACACCCCACAACGTAGCTCGAAAAGATTCTATGATGTATTTTTTTTAATATCTTAAAATTCATGTAGAATTTCACAAATTCGACTTGATATTCTTATTTAGAGGTCAAAGTTGTGTAGGCAAATGGTTACTTACAAAATATAGATTGTCCGTGTCAAAGAAAATAATTTTTTTGGTGAAATTTCGCAAACCAGTAGGGATATGCAATAAGTTTGCATTGCAGACTTACCGCGCCCTAGATCAAAAAATTCGAAAAAACTTCCTTTTCACTTGAGGGTAATTGGCTAATAACCCAATACCTATATCTATGACAATCCCTCATTTTTCAGCCATTTTTGGCCCTAAAACTCATAAAAACTTCTCAAGAACCCTCTCCAATCTTCTCAAACCTTCCATTCAATCTTAAATTGAAACCAATTAAAGTCCAAGTCTTCTTCAAGTTCCTTTCAAGAAAATCTCAATTTTAAGGTATGTGAGTCTTCATCCATGGGTCCTTTTACCCATGGAGCCCAACTTTCTCTTTTTCATGAAATTGACGATTTCATGGTTAGATTCTTTATGGGTAAACTTTATTATGCATTATAAACATGATTTGAGTTTGTATTCTTCAAGTGTTGATTGATTAAGCATGAATATCTATTGAAGCTTATTTCATGAGTTGATTCATATATATTGAAGCTATGCATGATGTGAATGATATAAACTATGAAATATTGTGCACTTTTCATATGGATTTCATGGCACACAAACTAAGAATTTTACTACGATATTGGTGGGTTATTCTCATGATTTTAAGGCTGAATACTTTATGCGTAATTCTTATTTATGTATTGTACACATGATTTAAGTTTGAATTCTTCAAGTAATAATTTTATTATGCTTAAATACCATTGGATTTTGATATTGTGATGGATTTTATGATAATAAACTTATGTATTCTGTGATGATATGAAAAACTATGAAAAAACTTGTCACAACCCAACCCAGGGACCGTGATTAGTGCCGATTGGGCACCCAGACAAACACTAAACTGGATTTCCATTTATAGTAGCTAAGAAATTTATCAAAATTTTGGCAGAGTTTTCTCTGTTTTACTGACTAACTACACCTGCAAACAACGAACCCAGCAAGCATCAAAATACATATATATATATGTATGTGCGAGCCGACAAGGTCACCGCTGCGGTAGAACTGCCTAACAAACGTATCATATATACGAGGTCATACCAAACACAATATCCCACACCCACATGTATCCACAGACCTCTACACATATGAACTGAAACATAAGACGGGACAGGGCCTCGTCATACCCTCGAATATACATAAATGCAAGATACAGAAAATAAGTGTACATGTATATACCAAAAGATCTGCTCCTGATACAAAGGGAGCACGTCGACGGTAGACAGAGATCCTAGGAAGAAGGCCCTCTAACCTATACGTCGGTACCTGTGGGCATGAACGTAAGCCCCCCTCCCCGAAGGAAGGTGGTCAATACAAAAAATGTACCAAATATGTAAAGCGAAAAGTACAAAATATAAGTGAGAGTATTAATTCGAATAAAATATATAAGTCAAACCTGTATGTAAACATCAAAATATTTCTTTATTTGAAACATCAAAATAATGCATATCGGACGGGAATGATGGCAACCTCCAAAGTCGCACCATACTACAGCATAACACCAGAAGTTTCAAATCTCCAAAATCTCCATCACAAATCCCAACTGTAGCATAGGTGAGCTGATGCGAAGGGGCCACGCACTCACGTTATAGGATAGGTGAGCTAAGGTGAAGGGGCCAGGCACTCACATATCATCATGTGTAAAGGTCATCATGCCCGTTATATAAGTGAGCCAAGGCGAAGGGGCCACGCACTCATATGGGCTAGGGCAAAGGGGCCAAGCACCCACAAGTCATGATGCCAACATATCCCAAGCCCAGCTCCTTATGTCTCCAAACTAAGCAAAGTCGATCCATGGGCAAACCAACCCGCCATATCCAACCCACTTCTGAATATATATACATATATACATATATTTATACATAAGCACGATAATAACCGGCCTGGGAACTAGTGAGCGAAACCAAAATGGGACGAATAGAGTCGTGAGAATCACATGCATAAAACTAGTTCCAAAAACTTAGTAATATACAAAATGTTAATTTTTGACATCAAGAAGTTATTCATTTATGAAATTTGCCAAAAATTGCTCAAATCTACGCATAAAGGTGATTTCAGGGAACTTGCTTAATTTCCCATCATACATATTACTAGAATAGGCTTCAAAACGATATTAAAAGTGATTTCGGAACAATAGAACCCATAGCTTTCCAACTATTTAACTTTCAGTCAAACGAATACTATTTATGAATTTTTAAAGACTCAAAAGTTATGGATGAGACTAACTTAGTATTATTGTGGTAAGTAATGAACATAGGTCCTATTTAGGCTTTTTCACCAAACGTTACGGGCATTTGTGCCTTCCAAATACATACATTCCTTTAACTTACTCAACCATTTTACATTTTTTACAATTTACAATTTGCGGATTCTACATACCCAAGAGTCAATATATAAATATTATTTTGTGAAAGTACCAAGGGGTGAACATAAGATATATTTGGACCCAAATTGTGAAGGAAAAGGAATTTCTTTCTTTCTTTTTTTTTCAAACGTACGACTAAGTTTAACCAACTCATGCCGAGAGATAGGAAACCTTTACATACCTTGATTCCTTTCTCCAACTAACTCTAACACAAGACCAATCCACTTTATGCTTCCGGAAGTCCAACGCCTGCACAAATTACGATAACGCCAATGATTAACAACCATATCGGGTTTTCAATCCTAACTCTCTAGTTTAAATTTTATAAAACATTCGGCAGCATCTCCCCTTAAAATACGTCACCCTGAGAATTCAACTCGGCTTAAACAATCAGTCAACAACAACAACAACAACCTATAACATCAATAAAACCCTCTCCAATACCATCACAACATCAAAACACCACAAAATGCTATTGCGACATAATTGGTAAAACAGGGCAGCATTTATACAAACACATATCTACCATATTCAAGCCTTCCTATATACTCCAAGAACTATAATACATCACTCCAACGCCCAACGCAAACCCCCAACGCTAAAACATAACATTATACCTTCAATGGGGCTCCAATTCAAGCTAACCTTCATGTAAACATTCATATAGTTTTCCAATACTTCTTTTACCTTACAAGAACTATTTTTATGGCAAGTAAACATAAACACATGACTATAAAATAATATATCGTCATATGCAACTTGTCCTCAATTCCAACCCCAAATTTGAAATTCACAATTCAACTAATAACCAACCATTTTTTCATGTTTTACCTTCACTATAACGCACCACTAACACACCCACAAGCTTTAATTAACATAAACGAGGCTAGAAATTAACATACCTTTCAAGCTCCTTACTAGACCCAAACCTTCCTAGCTGTCGAACTAAGCGTTTTCTTGACCAATTAATGCCTCTACGCCACTTAGGGAATCCAATATACCAAGCTTGAAGCATTAAATAATCGAAAACTCAAAAAAACAGAATTTTTTTCTTTTACTATAGCAAGCCAAGAGCTTGCTAAACACTCACAAGCTTTCTCTAAAATTTTCTAAGTGTAGAATCACTCTTCTACTAGATAGACTTACACATGTATATATATAGGCACAAGTTCCCCCACATGGACCAATTAAAATTAAACACGCACATGACCCCCATAATAATTTAATTCTTAAGGAGTAAACTTAGAACAAAATTAACATTTGGTCCCAAACTTTACCAAATTGAACCAATTAAGGACTTACGGGTTCTAACTTATGGGGTCTAACAAAACTTGTGCATTTTAGTTCGATTTCATGATACCCAAAATTAGGGTTTTATTACAATCTTGGTGGGTTTAATTGAATGATTTTCAAATGAATTGATTTTACTCCTTTCTTGTTTTACGCTCTTGAATTGCATATTTTTAAGCTTATATGCAAATTAACCACCATGTTTTGACTAAAGTAGTTAACAAACTTCTATGTTGATGAATATTTTATTGTAAGACTGTAAATTATAAATATTAAGAATGTTGAAGGAATATTATGCATTCTATGAGCTCGTGGGAACCTTGTGAATGTTTTGAATGATATGAAGCTCCCTTATTTTTGATTTTATAAAGCATTGACTTTGGTAAGCTACTCTTTGATAATATTGAGCTAGTATGAGATTATACAAGTTATGACAATAGCTATGAAATTGAGGATTGTGTGAGATGAATTTCATGTTTTCATGTCCATATTTTGAAAGATGACATGTATGATGAAGGTGGGTTATTCTAGGGATGATATAAATTGAGAAATTGCATTACTTTCATGCATAGTCCTCTTGGATTACATCATTTAAAATTACATGCATGAGACCACCCAATTTTCATATTGAGTTTCCTAATTTTGAATGAAAAGGGTCTGATGATGAAGTTTCTTATGAATGATGAAAATGTTGACTTTATGTATACTAGTTTATGAATGTGATAAAGGATGAGGTATGTAAAGTATGATGTGAAATTTGTCAAAAAATTATGAAAGTTATGTGCTATTATAAAGCCCTCCTTATGATGTTATGTTATACAAGTTGTGTATGTCATGATTACCCTCATGTTTGTATGTCCAATGGGACTATACTTATGACCTTTAGCATGAATAAATGATTAAGGTATGAGTCCTCCACCTAGTAAATTATATGAGATTGTGATGAGCCGATAGTAGAGGCATAGAAACGATTATGATGATGAGCTGATAGTAGAGGCATAGAAAAGATTATGATGACGAGACAATAGTAGAGGCATGACAAGATCTAGTAGCTATCCTTATGATGATGATTTATGTTCAAAATTCCTATGTGATGGTTAGTAGAATACCTCTCTTCATTATTTCAAGATGTTATAGGATGGGTTAGTAGAATACCTCTCCATACTATAGATTCTGTGATTCAAGTTATGGTTATTTTGTGAGAGCCACACTTAGCATCAAGTGGACTTGGGATAAATGCGGATACTACCCAATATCTAGGGCAAGAGACCATTTGTAGAATCATAATGTTCCATAACTACGTGCCACCATAAGAAATAAGGGTCACTGCTAGTAGAGGTTGGCTTCTAGACCACTCGTTAGTAAAGGTTGCTCAATAGCTTGCTTTAGTGGATCCACTTTGGCATCTAGGGAGGTCGCCCTGGCATGTGACTTCCCCCTTTCTTCCGATGTAAGGAAAATGTCGGGACTCCATGGCTTAGCTCATATGGTTTATATCGATTGAAGGTTGCTCTCACACATGTTCAAGTTCTCCTTATGGTCCTAAGTTGTCCCTCTTATGATAATTAAAATGGTTCCTTTATGTAATTTCCAAGGGTGTCTTAAACTTTTATAACTCATTGTCTCTAAAGCTTTCATGGTTTTGTTCACATATGTTATGGCCCTTTGTCATTGGCATTGGTATTTCTCATAAAGGTATACTTCTTCCTTTCTCAGTATATATGGTGTCTTCAATTCTAATTTCTAGAGTTTCATTTATTTTAGATGGTCCTTCTTTGATTTAAAAGCAATATTTTTCCAAAGGATATGACTACTTTACTTATGCATAATAGCCTATGTACCTCATTATCATATGTTTTACGGTTTAAGTGATGTTTCTAAATGATCATGTTGTTCACTAGTTTTACGACTCATGCTTTATGCATTATATACCTACAGACTAGTACATTCAAAGTACTAATGCATACATTTTGCCTATATGATTTAACTATGTTGGGACCGGTGCTTCTCGATATCCTCCATATGGCTAGCTTGAATTTGTGAAGATTATGCTTGTGGTAAGTCCTCTAGTTTGGGGATAATATCCTACTTCTATCTTACTTATGCTGAGGCTTTATTCTACTTTACTTTCTAGTTTGAAGGTGAGTCTTGGATATGTCTTGTCCCCGTCCTATTCATGTTTAGAGGTACTGTTGGATATATTTTATCTACCTACAATTTGCTGTTGAGATTTTACAAGGACTCATACCTTAGACCCTATCCCTTATATGATCCTATTTGATATTACTAATAATGATGGAAAGTGATGAAAGTCCTAAGTCCCTATTTCCCCATATCTTGAGTCCTACTTATGCTCCCCTTAGTACTTGCTTGTTATGTGATTCATGCAAATCCCTTTCCCTTAACATCCCCCATAGTGTGAGTACAAAGTCCCGCTTCCCCTTATAATTATTTGTTGCTTGCTTTGTTGCTAAATTATGCTTCTGTAATCAAGGATGTGCAAATGATATGCTAAGAGGCTTGTTTGGGTTTCCATCGGGATTCCCATTCGACGTGTCATGTCAAGGCCCTGGGCTTGGGTCATGACATTTATATATTGTACATTCCATGTACTAACGCAACTCAGTACTGCATCATTTTATGATGCAAATATAGGGATTAAAGATCATCAATAGGCGCATAATTGAGGATCTAGAACATTCAACTGATTATGAGCCTCCCTTACTCCAGAGGATTGATTTTATTGATTTCATCTTGCTTTAGAGTTGGACATGATTAGCTGTATTTAGATTGGGGTAGCCATGAGTATGTCATTGGCACCACGTGATAGTGATAGAGGCTTCATAGACCAGAGTCAAATGTGGATTGTTAAGACTTGTAGAGCTATCTCTTTCTACGAGCCTTTCATTTATTATATTATATTACCTTGAGACTAGATAGATGTGTCCATTTACTTTCTTATGTCTTCCACTGATTAGCAAAGTTTAATGATTGAATGATTGTGATGAGGCCAAGTGGTTCGTTTGGGACTAGCAATATTCTGGGTGTCGTCCATGTCTTGAGTACCCTCCCAGGGCATGACAGGTTGGATCTTGACCCGCTCTACAACCCATTACTTAGTCCATTTTCAACCAAGCAAATTTGTGTTGGGTTGGGTCTTGGATTCATTATAACCCTTTCAACTTTGATCCAACCCGCCCAATTGTCACCCTACTGGTAATTAAGAATTCATGAAAGCCTATAGCAAATAACTATTCAACGTGTGAGGACCTTTTAAATTTAATTAGATGATAAATCATATAGAAAAATGAAGAGAAAAATGTAAAAAAAAAAGGAGGAGAAAGATAAAAGCCACATCAATTTTTTCATTTCTAACTTTATTTTTATTATGATGTATTGATATGCATTAGGGATGTACATAGACCGGGTTGATTTAAAATTTATAAATATCATTTTAAATTATTTTTGTTAGATTTTTAAATATATAAACCAAAGGAAACCAATAAAACTTGAAGTTTTCAACCTCGAAATTTTTTTTTGGGAGGGGAGCGACGGGTGGGGGGAGGTTGAATTTCTCGGACTTTTGGATTTTTTATTGAATTTCTTGTGTTTTTGAATTTTTGATCAAGTAGTCATAAAAATATTTTTTTAGTCCTTCCAAAATGAAAATAGAGTTTTTTTTAAAAAAAAACACAAAAATATGATATGAGTGGAGACACTAAAATATTCAATAAAAATAATATTTTTTTCAATAATAATAATAATAATAATAATAATAATAATAATAATGAGATTACATATAGAACAAATATTGCAAATAAATAAGTCACAATGAAAATATTCATAATTTTAAAGTACTAAATCATACTAAAATAAGTCATAATGAAAATACTCTAACTTTAAATTACTATCCACATTGGTGCTCAATACTACTTTAAAAAATATAATTTGTTACGTTCAAAACTCTAGACTGAATTTACTCAATTAACTCATGTCTCCTTTTTAGAACTTAGCTCAGTTTTTTATTTTCTTAACATATCATTTCTCATTTAAAACTATCATCTCAATTCAATGAATGAACAAAATCATAAATTTACTTATCATTAAAAACAACTTTGGGCAAAAATAATACCAAGTGTGCGACATGGACTTGGTCCAAGACTGCAAGTTTGTTGGCATGCCCCGAAAGGGATACCCTAGACATGGCTAACACTCAGAGACTATTGCTAGCACCCAAGTGAACCATTTGGCCTCATCGTGTTTATTCATTCAATAAATCTATAAAGTCAACAGAAGTCTAAAGACATCAATGGGAAATCTAGTCTCAAGATAATATAATTAAAATAGGCTAGTCTGAAAGAAACTAGCTCAATAGAATCTCAACATCAATAACTCAGCTCTAGTCTGTGAAGCCTCTATCACTATCAAATGGTGCTAATGACAAACTCATGACTACCTCAAATCAAAAATAAAGCTAACACAAGTCTAACTCTAATAAGCTAGATAAAAATAAAGCAATGATCCTCCAAAGTAAAGGGGCTCACCAAACTCATCTGAATGCTCAGATCCTCAACGATGCGCCTGTTGACAATCTCTAGTACTTGCCTCTGCATCATAAAATGATGCATTTCAAAGGAGACATCAATATGTGAAATGTACGAGTATGTAAAATTGTTGAGTGAAACAAAAATGAGTAGAATAATATAGCTATAATATCCATTAAGAATATACTCAATCAGAATGTTAAATGTCTATCTAAAGCAACAATAAAGAGTAGACAAGTGACCCATCAATTAATCAAACCTCATCAATCAACTCAATCAACTCAGTGGAACTCCACTCCACTCAACTCAACTTAGTGGAATTCCACTCATCTCAACTCAACTTAGATTACTCAGTATGGGAACTTTTTAGGAGCTTTCTTATCCGATAATAATCACTTATGAGCTAGTGATTGTACAACAATCCCACTGATGTAGCCACACTCATTCCATACTTTCTAGGTAAAGGAAAAATCGATTCCACTTGGGATCCAGCCTTAATAAGTCCTCTATTGCTTTTAGGGACTTTAATTCAAGAGGGAACCTCAATATAATGGTCCTAATCCTCACCTACACTTGGCGTCATAGTTAATAAGTGCAAATTGGACTTATATTAATCATTTTTGTCTCAATACTCCTCCAAGACTCAAGACTCATAAGACTCCTCATCTCAATCAATCACCTTAATTAGCCAGGTGGAGCCATTCATCAACTCAATTAGTCTCATGGAGACTCTCATCATCTTATTAAATCAACTCAATGGAAGCCTTTCGGCCAAGTATCTCAATTAACTCATCAACTCAGTATATATTAAATAACTCAAGGACTCGGATCAGTCATCAAGAGAAAGTCATTTAGACAAGACTCTAGAATTCAATTATGAATATTCATAGGATCATCAAGCACAATTAACTCAACCTTAGATTCACATTAATATTACCATTAACATACTCAAGTTAAGGGTCTAGACTATATCCCTAGGTTCATGCATTCTTTCATAAAATAAACATATAGGGTTGTACAATAACTCATGAAAAGCATATATTTTAGAAAATCAAGTTTGTGATGATCATCAACATACGAAAATATATGTAATAGATATAATTTCAAGAAAATAATCAAGAATCAAGTATGTAAACTCATTAGGCTCTTAACTCCTCTATTATAATCAATGAGGGCAGATATGAGAACATCACATGCTTTAGTTTAGCCTTACATACCTGGTCTGAAGCTTTTGACAATCAATCCTCGAAGAACTATCATCGAACTAATCAAATTTATGCTCCTCTTCTCTCCTTGTTAGCCCTAGTCTTTCCAAGCACATAAAAAAGGACTTAGAATGGACATCAAAAACATTTTTACTCTTAAAACAACCCATTTAAATTGTATTTTGAGTTTAGAAGGGGTTGCGAAAGTTCTATAATACCCCTCAAGAAATTTTAAAAAAGTAGTTCACCTCGGTGACAAGGAGTCTGCGATGCGGACCTTGCACATTTTTTATTTTTTCGTCAAAAATTCTTTGAACGAGTTTCCTAATACTATAGAAAATTTTTGGACAAAATCTATCAAACAATTATTCTGGAAATCATTTTTGCATCAAAAATTATCTTTTGATATGATTGCTCCAAAAATTAATTGAGACCACTTTCCTACTCAATTTTTCATACTGATTGCATCTCTAGCCTCCTATTTTCCATTAGAACATGGAAATATTCGTTACATGCACATCTCTCCTCTAGGAGTATTTTGGTAATTTTATTGAGTGTTACATTTGCCCAAATGAAATAAGTCCACAACGTAGACTTGTCACGAACTATATTTTTTCAAAATTCAAATTCCAAATTTTGACGATCTAAAAACTCTATGGACCTAGTTTATCATAATACATTTTTTATTATTGTTCTTGATTTTTGCACCGATCTTAGCTAGGATAGTTTAAAGCATCACACATTATCTCATTTTCAATATATGCTTACTTGAAAATTTCATTATATATGATGAAACAGTAAGGACCCAAAATTTGTAGGACCTTAATAGAGCTTGAAAATTTGGTTCAAAAAAGGTTTGGACCAAGGTGACGCTCCATGGAATCCTTCACGGTCTGTGTGAGGCCTTACGGACAGTATGGAGCCTCCTTGGAGTGGCCCTTGGCCTTCTGTGAGGTGTGACAACCTTAATGTAGAGTTTGAGATCAAGGCATATCATGATTGGACACTACACAGGCCGTGTAAAGCCATACAAATTGTGTGGAAGGCCGTGTGGTAGCCTTAGGCTTAAGACTCCAGAGTTTTGAGCCTAAGGCATGTGGTATGGCCCCTCTCACAGACCATTTGGTACTTCACGGTCTGTGAGGTCCCCTATATAGGTGCCAAAGTAGAAATTTTTTAAGTATTGGATCACTGTCTCGGAACCTTGTCATGAAAAATTTTCTAAGTGAAGTGGCACGGAGGACTATATGATCTGTGAAGTCAACCATCTAGACACGTACATTGAATTTTTCTAAGTATGAAATGTTCAAGCTCAATCTAAGTTCACTTTCAAGCCCTCAATTCAAGCTTATGTATGGTTTTAAGGGCCATCATCGGTCTCCTACATCAAGCCAAGTTCAAAGGAATTCCATTGGCTAAGCTTTTCACAAGAACCAGTAGAAGGGACAATTTTGAAGGATCATATCTCATAGCTCAAGACGAAGTGGGTGGCCCCTGACCTATCAAATTGAAGCTCTTTGAGTTATCTTTCTAAAAGCATCCCCTTTCACCTCATTCTGAGTTCGGATAAAGAAGTTATGCCCCTTTTCATAAAGCCCGTATGTCCAGTGTTTTATGAAATTTGCCTAAGTAAGGTCTCATGGAGGATTTCATGTTCCGTGAAACCTTGTACGGACCATGAGACTTTTTCACGGGCCCCCTAGCAAGAAGTGCTATTTTGCTTCATTAATAGTTTTTTTTTGTAATTGTGGCTTCTCCTAAGTGTCTTTTATGACTTCCTATGCTATCTTAAGACCTCCAAATGAACTAAACTCTATTCGTCTCATTCAAATTTATTCCTCACATTTAAAATTCTGTCAAGCCACTCTGAAGAACTCTCTCAAAGGACTCTTTTGAATCTAAGTTTGGGAATCAAGGAGAGGCTCATTCTTCTTCAATTTTCTTCTTGAATATTCTTCATTAGCTAAGGTATGTGGGTTTTTGATTCTTGGTACCTTTAAACCAAGTAGACCCAAACTCTTTTACACTCAATTTCATGGAAATTTAGCTTACTTTAAATATGAGTGTTTAATATTATTGTTTGTTAAATTCAATTGATGTATGTACTATGTTTATTTATTGATTTTAAAGTGAATTAAGCCCTAATATGATAAATCCATTGAAGTTATGAAAGTGCATGTTCCCTTTAAATCTTGATTTTTGCATGGTAATTTATATTATGATTCAAATATGAATTATACTTATGTTTTTACTTGAATCTCATAATGTATTATTGATTTAAGTTTGAATCTCTATAAACCATGCTAATCTTATCTCATTCATGGCATATGCATACATGACTATGAGTTTTATGAAGTTTATGAAGTGGGACAAGACCCAATTATGTTTATGTATATGATTTGATAAAATTATGGTTATGACAAGAATGTAATCACATAAATCTCTTAGATTATGGCTCATTGAGCAATTATGAGTGTTTACAACAATATGTTTAGGGAGCATCGATTAAGGTTTGAGTTAGGGTAGGCTATCCCCAAGGGTCCATACTCATTTCTCAAGAAGGTTGTAACGCCTGCTAAACCCCTAGATGAGTGATATGCACATAATTTATCTCCCCATGTTACAATGGCAAATCTGAGTTTGAATATGCAATCAACATGAAAAATTGAGTGGGTCAGTGGTCTCAATTATATTTAGAGCAACCGGATCAAAAGATAATTTTTTGTTGCGTAAACAAAAACTAGTAGGGGTGCGTGATAGGTGTGCGATGCACAGATGCTATGGACCAAAACTTAATTTTGTTCCAAAAATCTTCAACATAATTAGAAAGCTTTTTCGGAGAATTTTTGGTAAAAAGCACCTAAATGACATAAGGTCCGCTTCGCGGAACATCTATCTCGTGTGAATTATTTTTTTAATTTTCTGGAGGGCATTCTAGACCTTTTCTAACCCTTTCTAAACTCAAAGCATGATCTAAATGGGTCATTTTGATCATAAAAAGTACTTTAAACTCTATTCTAAGTCCTTTCTAAGTTCTTGAAAAAGACTTTGGCTAAGAAGAGGAGTATAGAATTTAGGAGTTCGAGGAGAATTCTTGAGCATTGATAGATGAAAGCTTCACGCCAGGTATGTAAGGCTAAGTTAAAGCATAGGACTGTTCTCCCATTCTCCCCGTTAATGGTAATAGAGGAGCTAAGAGTCCATGAGTCCCCATACATATTTCTTGAAGTATTTTCTTGAAAACTATATCTATTACATGTATTTTCATATGTTGATTGATCATCATAAATTTATTTTCTTGAGGTGAATACATTTCATAAGTTATTATATAACCCTATATTTTATTATATGAAATCATGTCTGAGTGAACTTAGGGATTGAGTCTAGAGCCTTGACTTGAGAATGTTGATTGATATTGTGATATGAGTATGATGATGAATTGATAGAACTTGATGGTCCCATGAGTATCAATAATTGAACTCTAGAGATTTGTCCAATTATATTCCTCCTATGATTGATCTAAGCCTTGAGGTATTAAATGTGAATTGAGTTGATGAAATGATTGATATGTTAGGCTGAAAGGCCTCATTTGAGTTGAGTTGACGTGATGATGAAAGTCTCTATGATTTGATTGAGATGGAAGAGTTTTATAAGCATTAAGTCTTGAGAGAAGTATCAATCACCGAAATAAGTTATAGTAAATCTTACTTGTACTCATTAACTACATTGCCAAGAGAAGTGAGGATTAGAACCATTATATTGCACTGAGGTTCCCTCTTGATTGGAAGTCCCTAAAATAATAGAGGACATATTGGAGGTTCTCACATTATATACTCTAAGTCAAGATGAGATGAGATGCATTGAGTTGAGTTCCATTGAGTTGAGTATGAGTTGATTGATTAGGTTTGATTTGGTTGATAGGTCACTTATCTTATCTTTATCTTACTTTAGATAGACATTTGACATTCTGATTTGTTTTTATTCTGAGATGATGGTATTTCCATATTATTCTACTTATTTCCTATTTTATTCAGGTATTTTACATACTAGTACATTCCAAGTACTGAGGTCCCCTTTTGGAATGCATCATTTTATGATGCAGAGGTAGGTACTAGAGGTTATCAATAGGTGCACTGTTGAGGATCTAAGCATTTCAGCTGAGTTGGTGAGCTTACATTACTTTAGAGGATCATTGCACCTATTTTCATCTTGCTTATTAGAGTTAGACTTTGGGATTACTTTATTTTATTTTGAGGTATCCATGGGTTGTCGTTGGTACCACTTGGTAGTGATAGAGGCTTTATAGACTAGAGTTGGAGTATTGATGTTGAGACTTATTGATCTTGTTCCTTTCTACTAGCCTTTTTATTTATTTGATATATTTTGGAAATATTAGCTTCGTTCATCTTAGTATTAGTCTTCTGCTGATTTTATAGAGTTTATTGATTGAATGAATGTGATGAGGTGAAGTAGTTTGCTTTTGGACTAATAATAGTCTCTGGGTGCCGGCCACGTTTGGGATACTCTCCCGGGAAGTGACAAACATAGTATCAGAGTATAGAATTCAATTGTCCTAAGGAGTCTATGAAGTCATGTCTAGTAAAGTCCTTATTACTGGTGTGAAGTACTCCACATCCATAATAGGTAGGCTATAAGATCTTACTAATTCTTTCACTTCTTTCATGTTCAAAATTATGCAATAAAGTTATGCTCTATGAAAAGTTCTCATCTAATTCATGTGATACGCATTGCAAAGTTTTGATCATGCCTCCCAGAAAAGACGCCAGAGGTAGAGGATATCCGACCAGGTAGAATGTTAACCCACTTGAGCCTCAAGGACATGAGGATCCCATGACTCCAATTGTCCCTGTTGAGCATCCCTCAGAAAATAAGAGTTCTAATGCTGATCTTCGCCAGGCTATTCAGACTCTGGCCTAGGTTGTCACATCACCTGTTACAAGACAAGGAGCGAGTAGATAATATGCACAAGACACATCTAGAGTTCGAGAATTCTTGAGGATGAATTCGCCTGAGTTTAGAGGGTCTACATCCACTGAGGATCCTGAGAACTATGTGGAGGATCTTCAGAAAGTGTTTTAGGTGATGCATGTGGTTGATTCTAACAAAGTTGAATTGACTGCCTACCAGCTCAAGGGTATGGGAAGCCTATGGTTTTATCAATGGAAGAAGAGTAGAGGAAAGGATGCCCCACTGCTAACTTGGGCAGTGTTCGAGGAATCTTTCTTGGGGTGTTTCTTTCTAAGTGTACAAAAGTAGGCCAAGGTAAGAGAGTTCTTGAATCTAAAATAAGGCTCTATTATTGTGCAAGAGTATGGGCTTAAGTTCAGTCAACTATCTCACTATGCTCCGAATATGGTTGCTAACATGAGAGCGAGAATAGGGATGTATGTTGATGGGCTAAATAGAGGACCAAAGAAAGATGGGAGGGGAGCGATGCTCATGAGTGATATGGACATTGGTAGATTGATCATATATGTGCAACAAGCTGATAAGAAAAGACAATACAACAGAGAAAAGTTTAAAAATAAGAAGGCTAAGACATCCAGCCATAAGGTTGGAAATAGATGGAATAGTAACAGATTCCAGTTGGGCCCAGCACTATCATTTTCTAGTGCACCTACACCCAAAATCAAGAATGATCAGAGGTCTCAGAATAATAGAGCACATGGATCTCAGTCACAAGCTAGTATAGCTCAATGTTCACAGGGTAAACCATCATATGGTAAGTGTGGCAAATTACACTTAGGAAAATGTTATGAAAGGAGTGATGTATGCTACAAGTATGGACAAGTGGGTCACTACCAAAGAGACTGTCCAAAGTGGCTTGATCGAGCTTAATCTTCTGCACCAGCCTCATTTGCTAGAGTAACCTACAGAGGTAATATGTCATGTGCAAGCAGAGATACAAACCATTTTTATGCCATGAGTAGTTGCCAAGATCAGGAGAACTTTTGATTGTTATGTTTTGATGGATCCTGGTGCCACATTATCATTCGTAACTCCTTATATGGCCAGTAGATTTGATAGAACCACTGAGATTCTTCTTGGACCCTTTGATGTTTCTACTCCAATGGGTGAGACTATTCCAACAGAGAGAATCTATAGAGCTTACGTAGTGTCCATCCATCATAAGGATACTCTTATTGATTTGGTTGAGCTAGAGATGACTGATTTTAATATAATCCTTGACCTAGATTAGCTTCACGCTTGTTATACCTTCATTAATTGTAGAGCCAAAACCGTTAAGTTTCAATTCCCGAATGTATAGGTTCTTGAGTGGAAGGGTGATTCTATTTCACCTAGGGGAAAGTTCATCTCCTACCTTAGGGACAGAAAACTAATTTCCAAAGGTTTATCTATCACCTCGTGCGAGTTAAGTCTTACGATGTTGAGTATCCTACTCTTGAGTCAGTCCCGATAATGAATGAGTTTCCTAAAGTGTTTCCTGAGGATCTACTTGGAGTCCCACCTGATAGGGAGATTAACTTTGGGATTAGTGTCCTTACCAATAACTAGCCTATTTCAATTCCATATTATAAGATGGCCCCTGCTGAGTTGAAAAAGTTGAAAGAGCAGTTGAGGGATTTGTTAGAGAAGGGTTTATAAGACCAAGTGTTTCTATTTGGGTTGCCCCTATCCTATTCATGCGAAAGAAAGATGAGTCTCCTAGAATATGTATATACTATAGGCAACAGAATAAGCTCATAGTAAAGAATAAGTATCCTCTCCCCAGGATGGTGATTTGTTCGATCAACTTCAGGGTGCCTCTTGTTTCTCAAAGATAGACCTCAGATATAGCTACCATCAGTTAAAAGTGAGGGAGTGTGATATTCCAAAAGTAGCCTTTAGGACTAGCTATGGCCATTTTGAGTTCTTAGTCATGTAACTTTGCATTGACAAATACACCTGCAACCCTCATAGACTTGATGAATAGGGTGTCCAGACAATATCTTGACATGTTTGTGATCGTGTTTATCAATGACATATTAGTGTATTTGAGAGATGAGAAGGAGCATGCCAGTCACTTCAGAGTTGTCCTTTAGACTCTTAATGACCATGAGTTATATACGATTTCCTAGAAATATGAGTTCTGGCTTAAGCCAGTGGCTTTCCTAGGTCACAGTATTTTTGGTGATGGTATTCGAGTAGATGCCTAAAAGAATTAAAGTGGTTAAGAACTAGCCTAGACGAATCTCTCCAACTGAAATAAGAAGTTTCTCGGGATTGGCAAGCTACTACCATAGATCTGTTGATAGATTTTCTTCCCTATTCACACCATTGACTGCTAAAAAGCTCATGTTTCAGTAGTTAAATGAATGTGAGAAAAGTTTCTAAAAGTTGAAGACGAGACTGACTACTACATTAGTTATAACCTTATCTGACCTTGTCTGATGGGACAGAGGACTTTGTGATTTATTGTGATGCATCAAGAGTGGTATTGGGTTGTGTGCAAATGCAGAAAGGGAAAGTGATAGCCTATACTTCAAGGCAATTTAAGGTTTATCAGAGGAACTATCTAACCCATGATCTTGAGTTGACAGCAGTGGTGTTTGCACTTAAAATTTGGCGCCACTACTTGTATAGAGTGCATGTGGATGTGTTCACTGACTTCAAGAGCTTGAAGTATGTCTTCATTTAGAAAAAGCTCAACGTGTGACATAGGAGATGGTTGGAGTTGCTCAAGGATTATGACATGACTATTCTCTACCATCTAGGTAAAGCTAACATTAATGCTGACACTCTTAGAAGGTTGTCATTGGGTAGCATAGCCCATGTTGAGGAGGGAAACAAGGAGCTAGATAAAAAATGTCTCGATTAGGAGTTCAACTTGAGAAGAATGATGAGGGAGGAGTTAACGTTCAGAAGGACTCTACTTTATCTTTAGTGGCAGAGGAGAAAGAAAAACAAGACCAAGATCCTGTCATACTTTAATTGAAGGAGGTTATCCACAAGCAGAAAGTGATGATCTTCTATGAAAGCGGAGATGGAGTGTTGAGATACCAGAGTTCATTGTGTGTTCCAGATATCAATGGTGTTTTAGATAGAATCATGGTTGAAGCCCATAGCTCTAGATATTACATTCATCCTAGCTCTACCATAATGTACCATAACTTGAGGGAAGTCTATTAATGGAGTGGATGAAGAGGGATATTGCTTAGTTTGTTTCAAAGTGCCCGAATGGCCAACAAGTTAAAGCTGCACATCAAAGGCCATGCGAATTGGCACAAAACTTTGAGATTACAGAATAAAAGTGGGAGATGATCAATATGGACTTCATTACCAGTCTACCAAAGCCTCAAAAGCAACATGATTCCATATTGGTGATTGTGGATAAATTGGCTCACTTCTTAGTAGTCAAGATGACCAACACTAAGGAGGAGTATGCCGAGTTGTACGTCTAGGAGATTGTTAGGTTGCATGGACTTCCCTTGTCTATCATCTCTGTCAGAGGAGCTCAATTGGCCTCCTTATTTTTGAGATCTTTCAAGAAGGGATTAGTACTAAAGTGAACCTGAGTATAGTCTTTCACCCACAGACAGATAGCTAGGTAGAGCGTATAATTCAAACATTAAATGGTATAGATCACCAATTAGGTGGTTTGAGGTTGAATAAATCGAGTTAATTAGACCTAATCTTGTCCACCAATCGATAAAAAAGGTTAAGGTCATCAAAGAGAGGTTGAAGACTACATAGAGTTGCCAGAAATCTTACACAAATGTGAGGAGAAGAGACTTAGAGTTCGAGGTAAATTATTGGGTGTGCTTGAAAGTATCACTTATTAAGGGTTCCATAGGATTTGTGAAGAAGGGGAAATTGAGTTCCCTCTATATTAGTCCCTATTAGATTGTGAAGAGGATTGACAAGGTTGCTTATGAATTGGAGTTTCCTTTCGAGTTAGATGCAATTTGTCAAGTGTTCCATGTCTCAAGTTTGAAGAAATAGTTAGGAGATCGTGCCATAGTGATCCCTGTTGAGAGTACTGGAGTAAAGCATAGCTTGTCCTATGAGAAAGTTTGGGTCTAAATCCTTAATCGTCAGGTTCACAAGTTGAGAACCAAATAGATCGCCTCAATCAAAGTCCTGTGTGGAAATCAATTCATTGAGGAAGCCACATGAGAAGTTGAGGATGAGATGTGAGCCAAATATCCGCATCTATTTGTGCCCAATGATGAGAATGTTGAAGGTGATGTTCATACCATTGTCTAAATTGATGTTTCTATTATTCAGTTTGTGTAGGGTTTATTGATGTTGATGAGAAGTCGAGAGTTTGAGTTGTTGAGTATTGAGATGAGGCTTGAGTCAGTTTGTACCTAGATATCCACTATTAATCAACATTCGAAGATGAATGATTGCAAGGGTAAGATGATATAACACCTGGTAAAATTATCGAATACCTGAAATGCCCCTCATGTGCTCCAGAAGCCCCATAATTATAATTTCTATATATCTTAAAATTCATTTGTGATTTCAAAATTAGACTTCATATTCTCGACAAGGGGGAAAAATTGAGTGGTAAATGGATATAATCCGTATCTTAGAAGACACGTTGTCAAAAATAATTTTTATTAATTTCCAAATTTCAGTGGTTGTCCATGCCTTGACCGCAACGTGCAAGGGCGTGGACTAGTGTAACATGCGGTTCACGTCTAGTCCGTGTCTCTCAAGGGGCATGGACCAGTGTAATGTTTTTCTTACTTTTTTCATTTCGGCCAAGGGCATTGGGGTCATATCCCCATGTCCACTTAAACATGAAATCATCAATACTTAGCAATTTTTCAAGTATATAGCTCACAAAACTCTTTCTAAAACTTCTCTAAGACTCTATTAATTCTCTCACTTAAATCTAAGGATTTCAATCTCAAGTTTGGAACTCAAGGACTTATTTCAAGCTCTAAGCCTAATTTGAATTCACGTCAAGGAATTCAAGGTTTAAGGTATGTGGGTCTTCATCCATAAGTCCTTTCACCAATGGAGCCCAACTTTCTCTTTTCATGAAAATTGCATGTTTTCAAGTCATGTTACCTATGGATATCTCTTATTATAGATTATGAATATAACTATGTTGGGGTTTTATGAAGTATGAATTGATTATGTATGAATATCTATTTCAAGCTTATTCCATGAATTGATTTTGTCTATTGAGACTATGCATGTTTTGAGCTATGAAGCTATGAACTATTATGAGTTTTTGTGATAGATTTCAAGGTACCTACATGAGGGTTTTACTACTATGTTGGTGGGTTGATTTGGATGATGTTTACTCATCTTATTTCACCCTCGAATTGTATGATTTTGAACAAATATCATGAATCCACCATGTGTTTGATAAAAGGACATGGCAAGAATTCTAAAGTTATTGATAATCTGTTATATGATGTACAAGTCAAGTGACTTCATGATGATTAAGGGCTTTAAAGCATGTATTGAATTCATGAAAAGTATCTATGATGTTACAAGTTTTAAGTTAAGCCCTATTTTCAAGATTTTTACCTCTTATCGGTCATTCATGTTAAAGCAAAGGTTCATGTATTATTATTATCTACTCTCATGTTCAAGTTAGGCTCAGTATTAGAGCCAAGCATGTTTATAAGCTATTCAAGTCATGTTCTTATAAGCTATTCATGTTATCATTAAAGTATGATTATTTCAAGTATTCCTTGGGATTAGGCTTAGCACTGATGGATGAGATATCGGTGTGGACTATCTTTAAGGGTCCATACTCCTTTCCTCAAACTATATCCCAACATAGGATTATACTTTACCCTTGCTATTCTAGTGGATCCATTTAGTACACTTTATTATGAAATCCTTTTCAAAATGGGTCATGTTACCGTAAGGAGGGTTATTTCATATAAAATGGTTCATGTTCCAATAAGGTGAAGTATGGTTTACCTTGGCAAGTAGACCACATCTTCACCGAAGAGGGGTAATCATTGGGATTCTAAGTTGTTGCTTACTTGGTCTTACTCATGTCGGTTAAGGTCTATTCCTAAATATGTATAGTATGTTATACAAGCTGATTGATTTACAAGCATGTTTTACTACAATTATTGATCATGCATGCCATATTGAGATTATATATATCCAGTGCTTATGATTATGCACTTTGAATATATTGACTTATGTCTTTGTTGCATTGCACCCTACATACTTAATACATTCAAACGTACTAACACATACTCTATGCCTACCTGATATTACCATGTAGGGATCGAAGATCCTTTTGATCCTCCTCCTCCACGTGGCTAGCTCGGTACTTCAGAGAAAAAACTCTGTGAGTCCTCAAGTTCGAGGACAATATCTAAATTACTCTTGCTATGTTGAGACTTCTTTATATTGAATAATTATTATTATGAGAGTGAGCCCGGAAAGGGTCTTGGCCCCCGCTCCATTCCAAGTTAGAGGTGTTGTTAGATATTATGACATATTTATGCTATGAGCTTGACTCTTTATTGTTTTTGGTGCTTACCAAAGACTTATCTTAGTCCCATTTCCCTTTTTATTTTATCTTGACATGCTTATTTTGCCTCCGCGACCAAGGATGTGTGATTGATATGCTAAGAGGCTTGTTTTGGTTGCCTTTGGGTTCCCATTCATCGTGTCACGTCGAGGCCCTTGGATTGGGTCATGACAATCTTGGTATTAAAGCTCTAGGTTGTTAAAGTTCTTTATAAATCCAATATATCATGTCGATTAGAGTCTTATTCATAGTTGTGAAGCATGCCACAACTGTGAATAGGAGGCTATGAGGCGTTTTAGAAAATATTTCACTTTTTCATGATCTATGTCGTATGGTAGATCTAAGTCCCCTAAGGCTTATTACTAATACCTAACCATTACATTTCATAATATGTCTCAAGCTATTCAGAATGGTGGACAGGACGGTAACTATCTCTTACTTGAGGGTCAACTTCCCAACAATGACATATCAAATATGGACGTTCATAATGCTCTATGGCTATTGGCCAAGGTTGTAACTGTGCATCTCAATCAACAAGTGGGTGCCTCGAGACTTCAAAAGATAAGAGGATAGAGAGGGAGCCTAAAAGGACCCAATAAGTGGTGTATCCTCTTCTACTAGTCTACCAGTTCCCAAGTAAGAAAAGAAAATGATCCTTTTTGCCACACCCTAGGTGTTTGGTAGGCACCGAAGGTTGTTTCAAGTATGACGGTGTTGAGAATTAGATGAGAGATTTCCCGATGGCCTCAAGGAAAGGGAGAAGAAGGACTCAATTTGAAAGTAGGTTTCCATATTCTAAGCTCGGTGGCGAGGTTGGGGTGACCATCCTATGTGCCCAAAATGCAGGAGAAATCATAGTGGCATATATTTAAGCAATATGAATTCATGCTTTTGATGTGGCAAGATGGGCCAAAAGGTTGTTGATTATCAATATTCTCAAAGGAAATGCAAGGGTGTTGGTGCTCAAGCCCCTCCTATGTGCCACAAGTGCGGAAGGAACCATTTGGGAGATTGTTTAGCCAGTTCGAGTGTGTGTTTTGAGTGTGATACAAAGGACCACAATTTGATACATTGTCCATGGTCTACTATGAATTTGAGGATGACCGCCGACGTTCTCAACCATACCCCTCAAGGGGTCACTAGACTTGGCATGGTGCTTCATTGGAATATTAAAGTTTTTTATTATGATGCATATGCATTGATAGATTCGGATGACACTCTTTCTTTGATTACTCTTTTTGTTGCCAAAAGCTCTATGTGAGTCCTGAATTATTGTGTAAACTTTATGAAGTGTCTACCCCCATTGGTGAGTCCATCATTACTAAAAGAGTCTATAAAAATTGTCTCGTATCATATAGCATAAAGTCTTGCCTTGTGATTTTGTTGAATTAGATATGGTGGATTTTAATATCATTCTTGGGATGGATTAACTACATGCATATTGTGCTTCTATTGATTGTAGAACCCATAAGGTTAAATTCTAATTCCCTAGTGAACTCATCCTTGAGTGGGAAAGTCGTGATGTGTTGTTTAAGGGTAGATTCATTTCTTGTCTTAAAGCCCAAAATTTGATTTCAAAGGGTTGCATTTATCATCTTGTGAGGGTTAGGGATGTTGATTCCAAAGTTCTACCTATTGAGTTGATTTCGATGGTCAATAAGTTTCATGATGTCTTTCCCGATGAGCTTTCTGGTGTTCCTCCCAAAAGGTAAATATACTTTGATATAGACCTCCTTCTCGATACATAATCTATTTCCATTCCCCCTTACCATATGGCACCGATGGAATTGAAGGAGTTGAAGGATCAATTGAGGGATTTTTTGGAGAAGAGTTTTATAAGGCCTAGAAGTCACCTTGGGGTGGACCAGTGTTGTTTGTGAAGAACAAAGGATGGTTCTCTTAGAATTTGCATTGATTACCGACAATTTAATAGGGTTACCATAAAGAACAAGTACCCTCTACCATGGATTAATGACCTTTGTGATCAACTACAATGGGCTAGTTATTTTTCTATGATTGATCTTTGGTTCAGATACTACTAAGTGAACGTGAGTAAGTGTGATATTCCCAAGACAGCTTTTCGGACTCGGTATGGGCACTTTGAATTTGTGGTAATGTCTTTTAGGTTGACTAATGCACCGGTTATATTTATGAATCTCATGAATAGGGTCTTTAAACCTTACCTTGACATGTTTATGGTGGTATTTATTTATGATATATTGATTTATTCCCAGAGTGAGAAAGAGCATGAGAATCACTTGAGGGTGGTATTGTAAATCTTGAGGGATGAGAGGTTGTTTGCTAAATTTGAAAAGTGTGAATTTTGGTCAAAAGAGGTTGTTTTTCGAAGTAATATGGTGTTGGATGATGGCATTAAAGTGGATCCAAAGTAGACGGAAGTGATAAGAAATTGGCCTAGACCCATGACTTTATTGGATATTAGGAGTTATTTGGGTATGGTGGGTTACTACGGGGAGGTTTGTGAATGGCTTTTCTTTTATTTCTTCTCCTATGACAAAGTTGACCCAAAAGAAGGCAAAATTTGTGTGGACCGATAAATATGAAAAGAGTTTTCAAACTTTAAAATATAAGCTTGTCTCTGCTCCTATCTTGGCTCTACCGGAACGGTTGGAAGGGTTATGTTTATTGTGATGCCTCAAGAATTGATTTGGGGTATGTTTTGAGGCAAATGCTAAAGTGGTAGCATAAGCCTCTAGGCATCTTAAGGTGTAAGAGCGGAATCATCCCACCCATGATCTTGAATTGGCAGTCATGGTATTTGCTTTGAAAATTTGGTGTCACTATTTATATGGGGTTCATATTGATGTGTTTACCGACCACAAAAATCTCCAATATGTATTCACCCAAAAGGATCTTAACTTGAGACAAAAGAAGATGGTTAGAGCTCTTTAAATATTATGACATGAGTGTACATTATCATCCAAGCAAAGCTAATATTGTGGTTGATGCTCTAAGTGGAGTGTCCATGCGTAGTTTGGCTCATATTGATAATGGTGGAAAAGAGGTGGATAGAGAAGTTCACCGATTGGGGGCTAGCTTGAGTGAACTTGAAAATGGTGTTGTAGTCGTTGTTGATGGTTCTGAATCTTCTTTGATTGAGGAAGTCATGTCGAAATAAGATCTTGATCCTGCCTTACTAGAGTTGAAGTCCTTTGTTAAGGATGGTAAAGTGGAGGTTTTCTCCCAAGGGAGAGATAGTTCCCTTGGGTACCAAGATAGATTGTGTGTGCCTAATATTGATGACTTGAAAGAGGTGTATTAATGGAATGGTTTTAATTGGACTAGGCTTAGCAATGGATGTTATGGAGGAAGTGAGGCTTATAAAGGGAGAGGTTGAGGAAGGCTCAAAGTAGAAAAAAGTCATATCCAATGTGAGAAGGAGAGATCTTGAGTTTAAAGTTGGTGATTGGGTTTACTTGAAGGTCTCACCCATGAAGGATATGATCCGATTTGGCAAGAAGAGTAAATTGAGCCTAAGGTTTATGGATCCTTATTGGACTTTAAGGAGAGTTGGTAAGGTTGCATATAAATTGAAGTCCCTATGGAGATGAATATGGTTCATCCATTCTTCCATGTGTACATATTGAGGAAGTGTGTGGGTGACCCAAGTTCTATAGGCCCTTAGAGGTTGTGGGTGTTGTAGAAGATAATTTGACCTATGAAGAGGTCCTGGTGGAGATTTTGGATAGACAAGTGAAGAGATTGAGAAACAAAGATGTAACTTCCATCAAGGTCCTTTGGAGGAATCAACAAGTTGATAGTTCCACATGGGAAGCCCAAGCGGACATGAAAAAGCGATACCCATATCTTTTCCACTCTACTCAAGCCAAAGGTAATAATTTAACTCTCTTATATGATTTCAAGTCTTAAGTTTTCATCCCTTATGACATTTTTGCATGCATTCATATTCATGGTAACAAATTTATGGTGATTTTTAACACTCATGTTGAGATTTTTGAAAATGATGTTTAAATGTGTTTGTTGCATTCATGTTGGGCTGAAATGTTCATCATTACTTCTCTCATGCATATTTCTTTGACATTCGGGATGAATGTTCCTAAGGGGGAGATATTGAAAAGCCCCTTAGCTGCTATGAAATGTTTCATAATCATAATTTTTATATATCTCAAAATTCATGTGTGATTCAAAAATTTGACTTCATATTAACTATCAAAGGGGTAAAATTGAAGAAGAAATGGGTATAACTCGAATTTTAGAAGACCCATAGTAAAAAATAATTTTCACTAATTTTTGAATTCTAGTGGTTGTCCGCACCCTGGCTGCAACATGCCATGGGTGCGGACCAGTGTAATATTTTCATTACTTTTTCTATTTTGGCCAAAGGCATTGGAGTCATAGTCCCATACCCACTTAAACGTGAAATCACCCATTCTTAACCATTTTTTCAATTCTATAGCTCACAAAACCCTCTCTAAAATCTCTCTAAGAATCTATCAATTCTCTCACTCAAATCTATGGATTTTAAGCTCAATTTTGGAATTCAAGGAATCATTTCAAGCTCTAAGTCTACTTCGAGTTCACCTCAAGGAATGAAAGGTTTAAGGTATGTGGGTCTTCATCTAGGGGTCCTTTCACCCATGGAGCCCAACCTTCTCTTTTCATGAAAATTGCATGTTTTCAAGTCATATTACCTTTGTGTATCTCTTATTATGGATTATGAATATAAATTATGTTGGGATTTTATGAAGTATAGATTGATTATGCATGAATATCTATTAAAAGATTATTCCATGAATTGATTTTGTCTATTGATACTATGCATGTTTTGAACTATGAATATATGAACGGTTATGTGTTTTTGTGATGGATTTCAAGGTACCCTACATAAGAGTGTTACTACTATGTTGGTGGGTTGATTTGCATGATGCTTACTCATCTTATTTCACCCTCGAATTGCATGACTTTGAACCAGTGTCATGAATCCACCATGTGTTTGATAAAATTACATGACAAGAATTCTCAAGTTATTGATGATCTATTACATGATTTACGAGTCAAGTGACTTCATGATGATTAAGGGATTTCAAACATGTACATGAAAAGTATCTACGATTTTACAAGTATCAAGTTAAGCAATATTTCAAGATTTTTACCTCTTATTAGTCGTTCATGTTAAAGCAAGGGTTCATGTATGATTATGATCTATATTCATGTTCAAGTTAGGCTTACTATTAGAGGTCAAGCATGTTTATGAGCTACTCAAGTCATGTTCTTACAAGTCATTCATGTTATAATTAAAGTATGATTATTTCAAGTATTCTGTGGGATTTGACTTAACACCGATAAATAGGATATCGGCATGGACTATCTTCAAGGGTCCATACTTCTTTCCTCAAACTATATACTAACATAGGATTATACTTTACCCTTGTTATTCTAATAGATCCATCTAGTGCACTTTATCATGAAATCCTTTTTGAAATGGGTCATATTATTTTAAGGATGGTTACTTAATACGAAATGAGTCATGTTCCCGTAAGGTGAAGTATGGTTTACCTTAGCAAGTAGACCACCTCTTACCGATGAGGGGTAATTATCAGGATTGTAAGTTATAGCTCGCTTTGTCTTACTCATGTCGGTTAAGGTCTCTTTCCACATATGTTTTGTATGTTATGCAAGTTGATTGATTTACAAGCATATTTTACTACAAGCACTAATCATGCACGCTATATTGAGATTATATATATTCATTGCTTATGATTATGCACTTTGAATATACTGGCTTATGTCTTTGTTACTTTGTACCCCACATACTCAGTAAATTCAAACATAACACATACTCTATGTTGACATGATATTATCATGTAGGGATCGGAGCTCCTTTTGATCATCCCCCTCCACATGGCTATCTCAGTACTTTAGAGAAAATCACTGGTGAGTCCTCAAGTCCAAGGACAATATCTAAATTACTCTTGCTATATTAAGACTTCTTTATGTTGAACACTTGTTATTATGAGGGTAAGCCTAGAAAGGGTCTTAGCCCCCGCTCCATTCCAAGTAAGAGGTGTTGTTGGATACTATGACATATTTATGCTATAAAATTGACTCTTTATTGCTATTGGTGACTATCAAAGACTTTCTTTAGTCCTATTTCACCTTTTTATTTTATCTTGACATGCTTATTTTGCCTCCGTGACCAAGGATGTGTGATTGATATGCTAAGGGGCTTTTTTGGGGTCCCTTCAGCTTTCCATTCGTTGTGTCATGTCTAGGCCTTGGGCTTGGGTTGTGACAATGCCCTTATAGAATAGATATGTGCATATAACATCTTCCGATGCTCGGATGAAAAATCTGAGCTCGAATATGCGATTAACATGAAAAATTGAGTGGGAGAATGGTCTCGATTGATCTATAGAGCAACGGGATCAAAAGATAATTTTTTTATGCGAAAATGCAAACTAGTGAGAGTGCATGACAGGTGTGCGATGTGCATTTACCACGGATCAACACTTATTTCGTTCCAAAATTTTCTACGGGATCAGAAAGCTCATTCCGAGAATTTTTGGCAGAAAAAACCAAATGACATTTGGTCCGCATAGTGGACCCCCTATACCGAGACAAAACCTTTTTAAACTTTTTGTGAGGGGCATTCCAGACCTTTTTCAACCTTTTTTAAACTCCACACATGACCTAAATAGGTCATTTTAGTTGCTAAAAGGGTTGTAAACCCCATTCTAAGTCCTTTCTAAGTTCTTCAAAAAGACTAGGGCTAAAAAAAAGAGAAGAAGAGTGTAGAGTTGAGGAGATCGAGGAGAATTCTTGAGCATTGATTGACGAAAGCTTCACCCTAGGTATGTAAGCCTAAACTAAATATGGGATTGTTCTCCTATGTCCCCCGTTAATAGTGATAGAGGAGTTGAGAGTCCATGATTCCCCATACCTGTTTCTTAAAGTATTTTCTTAAATATTTTCTCAAAAACTGTATCTATTATATGTATTTTTATATGTTGATGATCATCATAAACTTGTTTCTTAAGTTGAATACTTTTCATGAGTTATTGTATAACCCTATATTTTATTATATGAAAGCATACATGAATGAACTTAGGATTGAGTCTAGATCCTTGACTTGAGAATATTGATTGGGATTGTGATGTGAGCATGATGATGAGTTGATAGAATTTGATGGTTGCATGAGTATCTATAATAGAACTCTATAGATTTGTCTAATTGATTTCCTCCTACTGATTGATCTAAGCCTTGAGCTGTTGAATGAGAATTGAATTGATGAGATGATTGATATGTTAGGCAAAGCCCCCATTTGAGTTGAGTTGAGGAGATGATGAAAGTCTCTATGATTTGATTGAGATGGAAGAGTCTTATTAGCATTGAGTCTTGGGAGGAGTATCGAGCACCAAAATGAGTGAGAGTAAATCTAACTCACACTCATTAACTATGCTGCCAAGAATAGGTGTGGATTAGAACCATTACATTGCATTGAGGTTCCCTCTTGATTGGAAGTCCCTGAAACAATAGAGGACTTGTTGATGGTTGGATCACTAGTGGATTTGATTCTTTTTTTACTTGGAAAGTATAAAATATTATAGCAATATTAGTAGGATTATTATACAATCACTGCCTCATAAGTGATTGTCGTCGGATAAGAGAAACTTCTAGAAAGTTTTCACATTGAGTACTCTGAGTCGAGATGAGATGAGATGAGTTGAGTTCCATTGAGTGAAGTCTTAATTGATTGATGAGGTTTGATTTGGTTGATGGGTTACTTGTTTACTCTTTATTCTTGCTTTAAATAGATATTTGACATTCTGATTTGTTATTAATTTGAGATGATGTTATTTCCATATTATTCTAATTGTTTCCTATTTTATTCAGATATTTTACATACCAGTACATTCCAAGTACTGGTGTCCCCTTCTGGAATACATCATTTTATGATGCAGAGGTAGGTACTAGAGGTTATCAACAAGCGCATCATTGAGGATCTAAGCATTTCAGTTGAGTTGGTGACCGTCCCTTACTTTGGAGGATCATTGCACCTATTTTCATCTTGCTTATTAGAGTTAGACTTTGGGATTACTTTATTTTATTTTGAGGTAGCCATGGGTCTGTCACCACTTGATAGTGATAGAGGCTTCATAGACTAGAGTTGGACTATTGATGTTGAGGCTTATTGATCTAGTTCCTTTCTACTAACCTTTTTATTTATTTGATATACTTTTGAGACATTAGCTTTGCTCATATTTATCTTAGTCTTCCACTGATTTTATGGATTTATTGATTGGATGGATGTGATGAGACCAAGTGATTCACTTGGGGACTAATAATAGTCTCTGGGTACAGGCCGTGTCTGGGTACCCTCCCAGGGCATGAAAAAGGTGCTCCAAAGGAGCTATTCCTATGCATGAAGAGTACTCATGAAGAATGTTTTGGCTTTTTAGCCTATTATACATGGTTATGAAGAATGTGATTTTGGTAGTTTAGCCTAAGAATGTATGTAAATGATTTAAAAGTCTTGTGCCTTTTTGCAAGCATGTATATATATGTATTCTAGTAGCATTATGATCTAGCACCAATGGGATTGGAGGCAGGATGGGCTATGCCCAAGGTTCTATACTCCTTTCTCTTGAACTATGTGCCTAAAGCGGTAAAGAATGATTATGGATCTACCTTTGGCAAGTACGTCACCTCTTTATCCATTATGGGGTAGATGACAGAGTTCTAAGTTATAGCTTACTTGGTCTAATATTTGTGCCATTCCCATCCTCAATATATATGAAGTATTTCCGCATTCGTGCATTATGTACCTCATGGCATATTGATATATATTATTCCCTTATTATATGATTCTTTCTATATATGTGCCATTGTCATCTAACATTGAAATGCAGGTTTAAGGAGTTCATGTGGATTGCATGCCCGCATACTTAGTACATTCAAACGTACTAATACATACTTTTTTCCTACATGATCTAACCATGTAGGGACCAGAGATTTACCTTCATCCACCGTACGACGGCTGGATTGGATCTTGAGATACTTACTGTGGTGAGTCCTATCTTTCAAGGACAAGCCACCATTCTTCTACCTATGATGTTTTGTTTATATCATTTACTTTGAGGGTGAGTCCAGGATATGTCTTGGCCCCCGTCCTATCTTATGATTAGAGGTATTGTTAGACATCTTGTAGACTCTTGTCGAATTTATATGCTATGTGTTGCATTTGAAGCTTATGATCATGGTTATCTATTGGATACGACTATCATCGATTAATTATGAGAATTATGGTACGTATGTATACTTGATGTGGAAATGTGGAAGTTCCGAAGTCTCATATTGCCCCGTAGAGTGAGTCATACTTACCCGCCCCTTAGTCTTTATGTGCTATGTGTTATTTGAATTCATGTTAATCTCTATCCCTACGATGTCCCCATAGTGTTCTACTTTTCCGTCCCTTAATACTATGTGTTTACTATTTCATGTATGCTCCGAACCGATGATGTGTGCAAAGATGCTATGATGCTTTTTTAGGGATTCTGGGGTTCCTATTCGCCATGTCACTCCTAGACTTAGGCTTGGATCGTGACAATAAATAGAAGAGGTAAGTAATGAATATGAAAGAATTCCACCATGAGAATAGTAAGACGATCCTCGTAAAACAAGCGACTAGGGAATAGTTTCTTGAATGTCCCTCAACAAATAAGTAATTGTATCACAATCTACATTCATTTTATTGACAAAACATTGTACTTTTTTCTGTTATTATTAGTTATTCGAAACTTTTTTTCAAAATAGTGATATACATGTTGATATTATTTTATCAAATGAGCATGTGCACTCTCAACTCCATATTAAGTAAATTATTAGGAGTATGATACACTCTTCAAGAACAATGTTTAATAAGGACATAATTAGAGATTATTTTTCATCATTATTGTTTCGATTATTTCTAAATTAGTCTGCTATAAATTGTATACTTAATAACCTTATTAAATGAAGTATAAATGTGAAAAAAATTTCAACAATTTACTTCATATAAAATAAAGGAAGTACGATATAATTCGACATACACCTGTAGTATATGTACTCCTTCTGTCCATCTTTACTTGTCATCTATACTATTTGAGATGTCCAATAATACTTATCTATTTTATGAAATTAAAGGACAATTTTACATTTAGTTCCTAATTTATAGTGGCGGATCTAAGATTTTAACTCAGGGGATGCGAAATATAAATGTATAAATGTGAGAACAAACTAACAAAATACAATTTTCAAAGAAAATAGTAATGCATAGTATAATTTTATTTCATTATTTTTTCTAAAAAAAATAAAGTGAAATAGTATAAATGTCCGAATAAACCATCAAAATACAATTTTCAAAGAAAATAGTAATGCATAGTTTAATATTGTTTCATTATTTTTTTTTTTAAAAAAAAAAGATAAAGTGTAATATTGGGTTGGGTTCCCCAAAGTAAAAATTAAATAAAAAGAATAATTTAGAGAAGCTAAAAAATAATGTTTTAAGTGATATTTGAACCCTAAGCATGAGGGTTCATTTAAAAAGAGACTTACTTCTATGATAGACTTTACTTATTGTTTAAGGGGTTCAAAATATATATATATACAAAAATATAAAAAAATTACCTTATATTACAGTGTAATTTTTTTGCCAAGGGGATTCGAATGAATTCCCTCCCCGCACCCTAGGTCCACTGTTGCTATTGTTGCTAATTTACTCTTATTATTAATTATAGTAATTTCTTTATTATATTTTTTAAAACATTGTATTTATTACTCTCTTATTTATTATTTTTAAATTTTTATGTCAAGTTAATAGGTGACAAGCAAAGATGAAGAGAGAAGGAATATAAGGAAAAAATATCATTTCTCATCATTATAGAAGAGTGTGATGTCATTTAATTATTAGCAGTTTCTGTTCCTCTTATTAATGATACTTTATTAATGTCCATTTGAAACCATTGAGTGTATGGGGACCAAACAAATGATTCATCTACATAAGAGATCTTTTTGTCCTTAATTAAAATTAATAAAACAGTTATTCATTAATTAAGTGTGTTAAATGTCAAAACATTAGAAGAACTGGTGAACAAGTCTTTTTTATGAACTTTTCTGTATGTATTTTCTTGCTTTTGTCCATTTGAAAAGATCTTAATTCAGCAGAAGCAAGTACCAATATATTTTAGATGTAATATCTACTTACATTAATTAATCAATTTCAATATTCAAAAAATTATGAATTGAAGTGGTAATATTATATATAGACGAGTAGACTTCCTGTTGATACAATATTTTCGTTTATATAAGTGTTTTAGTTTTTTATTTTATGTTACGGATTGTGCTTATATTGGATATATAATTGTCTATGTTTGCAGAAAACATGAATAAAATGATAGCTTGTGATGTGATGATAATCTTGAAGCATATTTTTGTATATTGCATTATATTGTGTATGACATTGATGAATTGTACGGGTAAAATATACCCTCCTTCAATAAAACAAAGTTGTTACTGCTTGTGTATTGAAGAATGGATTTATGAACATGATGATATACCTACGTTGGAAGGCACACAAATGTTAAAGATGGATCAATTACAGGCTTTCATTGTGGCCTTAAGGATGATTTTGATAATGCCGTTGATAAAACACCCTTTTCAGAACCTCCAGTATGTCCTTCCTATTATTACTAGAGTACTATGGTCAAACGTTTAAACTTAACTTTGCATCTTTATTATTTTTTCAATAGAATAAGTTTACATTTTAAATGTCGCATGCTAATATATTTGTCGTCGGTAAAAAAAGATATGCTATGCATCTTTATTATTTCCTCATGAAATAAGTTTACGTTTCTTTAAAAGTTCTAATTGATAGCCTTAATATAAGTAAAAGAGGATATACTTATTTCTAATTAATTTTCAAAGGGATCTAATTCAATATTTTAAGATTAATTTTGGACGAAATATTTAAATTCTTGCTCATTGTATGTCATGCTTGACCTTGGGTCTAGGCATTGGCGGACACTCGGTCTCTTAATCTGTTCGAGCCAACAAATGATATTACTTATAATATATTCTCTTATATAATAATCCGCTAAGTTGAGCAGCTTAGGATCGTCGTGTTTGATTCAGCTATCTGGTTCAGCAGCTTCAAGTAGGCAACTGAAGCAAGTAAATGACTATTGAGCTACTTGGCTTGATGGTTCAAGCCTGACATCTTAAATTCAACGTTCTGAGATCGAACCTTAGCAACGCCTATATTTTTACATCATTTCTATTAACTATTATTTAATCATTTCTCCATCAACTTCAATTATGAAATTATAATAACGTGTCTATTTAATTTTGCGGTGACTATTAAAGTATCTACTTAAAGTTACTATGTCATTTCTATTATTATTATTATTTAAATTATTGTTTACAGCTGAACATTTCAGCTGTCTGTTGTAGCTGCTTGAAGCAGAGAAGTGACTACAACATGTCTACTTAGTGTTACGGTGGCTTTTTAAAGTGGTTGCTTAATTTTATTGTGTCATTTCTATTAGTTGTTATTTAATTATTTATTCATTACTTAAAATATGAAATTATGATAAAGTGTGTACTTAATTTTACAGTGGCTATTAAAGTGTTTAATAGTGGGTTCGAAGATGTGCATGGAGGCTTTGGTTTTGGTGAGAGGAATGAAAGTGGGACGTCTCTCTTGGATTTTGCCAAAGCCTTTGAGTTAGTGCTTGCTAACTCGTGTTTCCCGAAGAGGGAAAGTCACTTGATTACTTTTTGTAGTATAGTAGCTAAGACTCAAATAGATTACCTTCTTATCTGAAAGGGTGATAGAAGTCTTTGTAAAAATTATAAAGTTATCCCGAGTGAAAATGTCTCCGCTCAACAGAGGCTTTTAGTGTTGGATCTAGAGATCAAGAGAGAAAAGAAGATAAAGTTTTTGTATGCTCAACCTAAGATTCGATGGGGAAGCCTTACACCTTCCCTTTCTTGCGAGATGGAAGATAAGTCGAGAAACCTTGAGGCGTGGAGTAGTGAAGGTAATGCGAACAGTATGTGGGACACGACTGCTGGCTACATCAGAAAGGTAGCTACCAATGTCCTAAGAGTTTCGAGAGGGCCTATCGGTGGGCGTCAAGATGATTGGTGGTGGAATGCGGCAGTTCAGGGTAAAGTTAAGGATAAGAAGGTAGCTTTCACTGAGTGGTTAGAATGTAGGGATGACGTTGAAAAGCAAATGCTAAGGTCTATCTATAAGAAGGCCAAGTCAGAAGCCAAGTTGGCAGTGATAAATGCCAAATCTACAGCATTTGAGAGCCTGTTTGAGGATCTAAGTGTTAAAGGTGGGGACAAGAGATTGTACAGGCTCGCTAAAGTAAGAGAAAGGAAAACTCGCGACTTGGACCTAGTGAAGTGCATCAA
>JAOTQJ010141853.1:0-37285 GCA_025642045.1 Solanum sejunctum
GGGGGAGGGGGGGGGGTTGTTAAAATATGTTATGGTGTTGCTACTGCTAGTAGTTGACAGAACCAGTCGTTCGCCAAATGTGAGGTATCTTGTTAATCTTAGGTACCTTTCTAGTCTAAAAACAGTGTAAAAGATATGAAAAACCTTCTTCATTTGCCAAGCTTGATGTGTTATGAGGTCCATATTATAGCAATTTTCATCTTTTTCAAACCGTTAAAAATGGATAAAAAGGGCAACTCCTTTTGTGTATCAGTGTGCTAGAAATCATGAACACGATTGTTTTTTTTTTTTACTTATAAAAAGCTCGTTTGGTTGCCTTTATAAGTCCTAAAAGAGTTCATAATGGGTACAAAACTTTAACTTGAGCAGAATTAACTCAAAATATGTGCTCTTATATGTATGTATTTCCTCCGCCAGTAGCTTTTGTTGTTGTTGGAGGTACACTTCTTAGCTGCCAGTTAATTGCTGTGTTTCCCTTCATTTTTTGGCTGAAAACCGATCTGCAACATTGGAAAGGAGTATCATTCCTCACTACTGCCGTTTTGTGCTTACTTAACAAGTTCAATACAAGGTATATAGGTATACGTCGCACGCAAGGTATATATATTTTATCGATTATACTTGTATATCATTTTGCGAATGTCATTTATTTATAGATAAGATATAAAATTTTACGCCTTACAGTATTTTTATTTTATGTTATGTTATTTATTTTACTTAAAAATCTCATTTTTACTCAAATCACATGTTTATTGGTTTTGCAAATCAAATCAGAGTTTACATTTATTTTTTCTTAAATTGATTATCTAATATTTTTCTTAAAATTAGGTGGTAATTCAAAAATATATTTTTCCAAAAGCCAGAGAGCATTTAGTTTTGATATACTAAACTTATGAATTATTTGTTAGTTAACTATTTGCATTATATATTGCTTTTAATTGAAAAGTCACAAGTCAAATTTAACCTTACATATATTTGTTTGTAAATATTATTTGTTATAATTTTTTTGGCATTGTCATTCATACTTTTTATCGAGTCTTTGACCGTGTATACACTGGTTCACGCGAGGAGTGTCTCAAACTCGCCCGAACTTTTTTCTGGATTCTTTAGCTTTAAACTTGGTGCAATAAATTTAGTGTGTCTTCTCGCAAATCTTCAGTCACTTAAACATTTAGGGAAAACTCTTACTCTAGAAGTTGTTCTTTTTATTAAAGGATATCTAACAACATTTTTTGTGAAAGTTGATATGATTGATCCAAACTAAAAGATATAATGGATTTGGAATGAAAATACTTATTATATTTTTTTTAGATGAACATCAACCAGAATTTCTCAAATATTAAGATGATCACTTTCGCTTTGCATATTTTGCAGAGCTTGTGGCAGAATATTTGCAGAACAAACGAAGTCAAAATTAGAAAATATCTAGAAGGGTTGTTATCACTCATGTGAATTCGAGTGAATAAAATGCTCCTTATTGATATAATTTTGGGATTCGAGCTCAGTTTCTTTTAAATTTTTGAATTTTAAAATCACTTTTATGCTTGACGAAATAGTTATCAATATGTTTGTCAACCATAAGTGCGACGGATTTCTTAAGCCTCCTGGATTTGCACATTTTCAATCACTGAGGAATGTGGAAAGGTTACTATTATTTCTTTAGGAGTATTGGTCGACTTGAGAGTTGGATGCCTTTTAACCCAACTAATGCCATTGCTTGTGAGTGCAAACAAAGTTCTCACAATATTCATCAAAACTTTCAAGTCAGCCAAATCTACTAAAGAGATTATTAGTTTAATTTTTCCACCTTTCACGTTTCAATAGTCTTAAGAATTTTTTCACATTTATGATTGATAGACATATTACCTTTCACTGATGTATAGCTTCATGAATTTGCTAAATTCCTCCAATGTAGGAGTGATTTGAAAATTCAAGAATTTGAAAGTCATTCTGTTCGGATTCCAAAATTTCATCAATAGGATAAAGAGTATTTTGTTCCTCTGAACTTGCATGAACAATAATAACCCTCCTAGATGTGTTCTAATTTCAGCTTTGTGTGCTCTGTGAATATTCTACCACCAATTTTGTAGGATATGCGGGCGGAAGTGACCATTCTAATATTTGGGAGGTTCTGGTTGATTTCCATCTAGAGAAAAAGAAAATGTATGATAAGTATGTTATTCCAAATCCATAGTATGTTTTACCTTGAATCATTCATATCGACTTTCACAAAAATATATCGTCAGGTTCCTTTGACAAAAAGGACAGCTTTGTAATTGTGCAAACAATGCATCTGACCATTTTGCCTAAGGTGTATGTATCTATTTTTTAGAGTAAGAATTTTTCCTAAACATTTAAGAGTGGACTGAAGATTTGAGAGAAAACATATTAAATTCATTGCATCAACTCTTTGAAGCTAAGGAATCCAAAAGAAGGTTTGGAGGTATCGAGTCATGCGACGTCAATTTTGTGTGAGTCTCAAATTTAGACCCCTTTGCTCTTAAGATGTTCATGCAAATTAGAGGGAGTAAAAATTAATAAGACAATCCAACTTTAACAATATTGGACATATATTAGATATGAACCAAACCAAACCAAATAATCTGAAACATATTAATATTGAATAAAATGAGAATGCCCAGCAATTGATCCTCGAATTCGTCTTAGCTTACAGTAAGAAAATTACTTTTCAAGGCAAGAGCAAAATCAAACTAAGCTATTCCAATATTTTACGCACACTACTAAATATTTGAAAGACAACTCATGCATTAACCTTCATGATATTGAACTAAAGCGAATATAAAACCAAATAAAATCATACAACAAATGTAGTATTTCATGAATGCAATATGCAAAGTTAAAAATATGTGTATCAATAGATACTAGAAGATTAGTAAAGAACCTAAACTCATGGTTTGCCGCCGATAATTAACAGAAGAGAACATACAGTTATAGGTAAAGATGAGATGCAAAGCTATGGAGATTGACAGTGAGCTACTTAACATTTTTTATCATGAATACACATAATCTGTACAACTCTTTTAACTAAGCAAAATAATAGCTATCCTTTCTAAAAGAAAATGTTACTGCCAAAGAAAGAAAAGCCGTAAGATTTGGAACAATATATAAGACTGATTTCGTAGGAATAAATTTAGCAGATTTGATCCATTTGCATCTAAGAAGTAAAAATTAACAGAGAAACAAGGCAAGATAAACTGCAGATTTCCATTAGCTTTAGATAGAAAAACTGGACAACCACAATATCTAGTATTTCGAAAGAGACGGAATCAAACAATAGCTACTTGAGATGACAATAGGCTAGTATGTTACCCGACTTTAAGCAATCAGAACCCATAGACGACATGGAGAGTTTAAGCTAGTCTGATAAGACAATAACAACAACATACCCAGTAATATCCCACAAGTGGAGTCTGGGGAGGGGAGATTGTACGCAGACCTTACCGCTACTTCAGAGAGTACTGCAATTCAAAATAACACCACAGCATCTCAACTTGCTTCTTTTTTCAAAAACAAGTTGAGAAGACAGTATATGCTCCTTGAAAATAAATACAATTGTACTAAGAACATAAAGAGTTTTTGAACGAGTAGAGCATCTTTTTGGAACGAGTAAAGCAACACTGAGCCAAATTGGTCACTAAAAGTAGAAGTGAACGTAACAAAACTAATAAAAAATAAGCAAGTATACATAATATTTTATCACGAGGTAAAAAGGAGATGCAAAATCACCTGTTGCAGGGCAGTGAACGGAGTTCGCAGTCTCAGATCCACAACTCCTTTTCTGACCCTGAAACAGTATATGCTCCTTGAAAATAAATACAATTGTACTAAGAACATAAAGAGTTTTTGAACGAGTAGAGCATCTTTTTGGAACGAGTAAAGCAACACTGACCAAATTAGTCAATAAAATTGGAAGTGAACATAACAAAACTAACAAAAAATAAGCAAGTGTACATAATATTTAATCACGAGGTAAAAAGGAGATGAAAATCACCTGTTGCAGGGCAGTGAACGAAGTTTGCAGTCTCAGGTCCACAACTCCTTTTCTGACCCTGAAAATGGGACTTTGAAACTTACATGAACTAAATGGAAGTGTAAGAAAAGATGGAGTTTTTTTCCCCATTTTTTGTTGGAGAGTTCCCTTGAAGCCTGCTCTAGAATGAGGGTAAGAGTTCTATTTATAGTGACGAACTAGGCCTTTCTTGCTTGGAATTTGAGCGGGATTTCAAATTTATTTTTGAAATTCAAACATCCAGTAAGCTCCTTTTGATGTGATTGATATAAATCAATGCATAAAAGAGTGAGCTGACAAATTCTTAATACTTTGGTTATATATTTCTTATGGGCTGAAATGTTTGGATTTAGGCCAAATTTTGGGCTTCTTGGTTCTTCTTAAAAATTATTATGAGCTACCAACAGAATAACTAATATACCATATAATGATGATTAACAATTTACAAAAAATAAGAATATTAATATTGCAACTTTACGCTAACGTAATATGTAGATGGAAAATATGAACTTGTAATTAATTTAGTAATCAATGGTTTTTTTTATTTATTTTATTTTTTTAGAAAATGATGATAATAATAATAATTTTAATAACATATGTAAAATTTTACTAGTGATTATAGAAATGTGACAATGACGAATAGAATCATGTAACAATAATTATTATAGTCGTAATAGTAAAAATAGTAGTAAAAGAGATATTTTGATACGTTAAAAATAATGAACGAAAGGAGGGTCAAAATTTGGTGTCAACAATGACTTAGCACTGAGTGGACTTGTTGGGGAGCGGGGAGGGGCTATCTCTAAGGATCCAGTACCTAAGTTCAATAACTACTATGTGCCATCATAGATATTTATTTATGGTAATCCTTATCGAAACGGGAGACCCGTAAGATATGGTTTCAAATTTGATTTGATATGATATGAAAATTCTATCCGAAATGGGAGTGCTCATAAGGAAGGTTACTTCTCCGAAATGGGACGCACGTAAGGAGAAGTATGGTCTATCTTTGACAAGTAGATCACCTCTTATTCGGTGTGGGGAAGACATCAGAATTTCAAGTAATAACTCACTTGATTTTATATGTCAGTTGAGGTCTTATCCCTTCTATGTTGAAGTATTATGGCATTGCATGCATCATGGATTTTTTGGCATATTTATATATCATCCTTCTTGCTTATATACTTCTTTCTATATATGTGCCCTTGCCATCTTATATTTAATCTAGATATAATGAGTTCATATGCATTGCATGCCCCCATACATAATACATTCAAACGTACTAATGCATATTTTTTGCCTAAATGATCTAACCATGTAGGGACAGAGACTATATCTATCCACTTTTTGACGGCTACTTCGAATTCGTGAAAGTGTTGTGGTAAGTCCTATCTTTCATGGACAAGGCATCATCCATCTACCTATTATGTTGCTTCCATTTATGTTTTATTTACTGTGAGGGTGAGTCCAGGACATGTCTTGGCCCCCATCCTATTTTATGACTTAGAGACATTGTTGGATAAGTAGACTCTTGTACGAATATATGCTATGTTTTTCTATTTGGTGATTATGGTTATAGCTATCTATTGAATATGGATATTATGATGTTTGTTTATGATATGATGTGGAAAGGAGGAAAGTCCTAAGTCCCGTTCTATCCCTATAGAGTGAGTCATACTTACATGTCCCTTAGTTTCTATGTGGTATGTGCTATGTGAACCATGCAGATACCTAGCCTTATGATAACCCCATACCTCACACTTTCTTGTCCCTTAAAACTATGTGTTTACTTCTTTATTATGCGCTTTCGAATTGATGATGTGAATTTGAATACTTTAATGCTTGCTTGGGGACTTTCGGGTTTCCATTCACCTAGACCCTAACTTTGGATCGTGACACCAAAGAAACCCCAAATAAGCCTCTTGAGCATGCATGACACATCTTTGATTTAGGAAGCATAATTAAACAATAAGCAAATAATTCTAAGGGAAGCAAAAGCTTGGACTCAAGCTATAGAGATGTTATAGGAAAAATGATTAGTATGAGCACATAGCAAATATAGACTAGTATATTTGTAAGTATGACTAAAGTTATGGGGGTAACAAGGACTTAGGACTTTCACATCATATCAACAACCTGCATCAACACATAAAAGGGGATAAGGTCTTCAATAATTACATATGCATGATAGGATCAAGCTCATAATATCCATATCCATATCCAACAACACCTCTAACATGAGTGGAATGGGGGCCAAAAGATCTCTCGACCCTCAAAAGCAAATGTCCAAAAGTAAACAAGTTTTAATAAAGCATGAAAAGAAGATGGATGTTGGCTCTAAAATAGAGGTCTCACGAATAACAATCTTCAACAAGCCAACTAGCCACGTGGAGGAGGATGAATAGGAGATCTGATCCCTACATGGTTAGATCATGTAGGCAAAAAGTATGCGTTAGTACTTGGAATGTACTAAGTATGCGGGGGTGCAATGCAAGAGAACGTAAGTCATAATTAAACACTATTTTTAATCATAATCAATGAAAATAAGATCAATATGACATATATGATCAATGCTTAAGTCAAAACATGCATGGAGAGGCTTACTTGCCAAGAAATACCATTTTCCACATTGTGGATAAACAAACCTAGATGAAACCACTAGTACAAACACCCATTCAGAAAAAATTATACAAATCTATGGTGGCACATAGTTATGGAAAGTAAATCTTTATATAAGGACCCTTGGGGATAGTTTCCCCCTCTACATCTCATTCAATGCTAAGCCTAGTCCCATGGAATACATAACTTAAACATTAGTGTAATCATAACTTGAATAATTTATAAAAAAATATCATCATAATAAGAGTAGCTCATTCCAAATACTTGACCCCTTCAAGTGGGCATTTTTATTCCACATGAGGGTAAACAATTCACAATAGGGTTCCAATCATACTTATCAAATCATAGAAACTTTTATGAGTTCATAATATACATGGTAGGCCTCAAAATCATCATCACTTGTCTTCAATATGTGCAATAAATCTTTCATCAACATAAGAAGCCTTGTGATGTAATCTTGCCAAAATCTGGTGGGTATATGCAATTGAACTTAAAATCATGCAATTCAAGAGTATGAGACATGAGTAGAATAAAACATAGTCATTCGAAAATCATTCAATGCAACTCACCAACATTGTAGTAAAATCCTCAATTTGGATATCATGAAATCCATTAAAAAATTCATAATCTTTCATAGATTTTTAAGATATCATAGCATGCATAGTATAAGCACCACAAGCCATTCATAATATCAAACCCTAATTCATGCATAATAAAATCAATAGTTGATCAAATTTAACTTAAATCATCCTTATAATGAATAATAGAAAATACTCATAAAGAAATAATACTTGAAATCAAGAAATTTAATTAAAAAGGAAAAGCTTTTTGAGCTCCATGGGTGAAAGGACCCATGGATGAAGAACCCGCATGCCTTAAACCAAAATAGAGAAGAAAATTGAAAATTTGATGAAAAGCTTGGAAGAAATTGAAGCTTGTTTTTCATTAGAGGATTTGGGTATCTGTTCTTCATTGGAGGATTTGGGTCTTCTTCGTTGAGAGACTAATTTAGAATAAGTGAAGGAGAAGGTTATTTAGGCATGAAAATAGACTTAAAAAGAGTATTTAGGTTACATGGGCTTAAAATCCCATTTGGAAATGTAAAAATATCATCAAGAGCAAAAAAAAAAAAAAAAAGATGTTTTGAAGTGTCCCAACGGTGAAAATTAGTGGTCTAGAGGTCCCATCGCTGAATCATTCGACGATACGCCAAATGGGACCTTCAGACCGTGTTTTTTGACAATTTTCAAAACTTTACGAAGCGATTCAGTGGTTAAATGACCATAACATTTTACTTCGAACTCGAAATAAGGTAAAAATCAGATGTATTGAAAAGCTAATTTAAAGAACTACAATATGGTATGTAGTGGGTCACTTGATTCATTATGTGATAAAAGATATGACCATTTGAAATTTACTCTTATACGAAATCATATCGAAACGCAGCCAATTGGAATCCTTTGGTCTTAGTTCGATATAAGAGAAGCCTTATGACCCCAAATCACAGGTGATCAATTTTGAATACCTAGAAATTGATCCCACCACATTAGAAGTTATTAAGTTGAGGCATACACACATGAAGAACAATGCTGGACTTAGCTTAAGATCAAGGTCATTACAGACGCATGAAACACGGGATGAATCATATTCATCTCCAATGGCAACTCCAATTCATAAGCCATCTTGCCAACCTCCTGATAATTTTATAAGACCCTACATACCTAGGGCTTAATTTCATTTTCTTTCCAAATTGAACCACATCCTTCATGGGTGATCATCTTCACATAGACCTAATCATTGACATTGAACTCAAAGTCTCTTCTCCGAACATTGAAGTATGACTTTTGATGACTTTGAGCCATCTTCAACTTTTTCCTTATGAGTTTCACTTTAACCATAGCATCCGCAACCAAGTCAGGTCCAATCAAGGCCATTTTACCAACTTCAAACCATTCCATTAGAGATCCACATCATCTCTGATTCCGAGTTTGAAATGACTCGACCTAGGGCTCAGTCGTTATACGATGAATGAGATACCTGAAGGTACCTCACCCAAGCCATCTTTAATATCTTAAGCATTCATATACATAAATTGAATAATTTGCAAAATAAAATGGAGAAAACATCTACTGGACCAAATTATGACAATGAAGCAACATTAAAAAAATAATATCAGCATTTGTCCATAAAGCACACCGACTATAACATAGATGGATGGAATAGATAAAGGTCAATTTTTATCAAATAGAAAATACTTCGAATAAAGACAACATAGAATGTAAAACCTTAAAGGACCAACATATACATCAATGTCTCAGAAGAAAATACAAGCTACAATAGAAAAATGATAGAGTCCTGAACTAAGGGCTCACCACAAAGGTACCAGTCTTGAATGTTTCAAAAACTAGCCACAAGCTGGTGAAGGAGTACCTATCCCTAATGGTTAAATCATGCAGGCAAAATATGCGTTAGTATGTTGAAATGTACTAAGTATGTGAGATACAATGCAAGCATGAAATTGTAATGCTATCATTCATATGTAAAACATATAAATATAAATAAGGTAGTAAGGTACATAACTATGAGATTAAGCATGCGTAAGGAATATTGCTGAATGTGAATGAGAGTTAATGCATGAGAGATCATAAGTACTGGAATCATATCATAGAATCATAAGTTTGTGGGAGCAGACCTTAACCGACATTTAAGACCATGTGAGCTACTATATGGAAACCAACATAACCCCCTACGTTGGCACGATAAGACCACTTGCTAGGTGGAAATCTGTCACTTCACATGCATCTTCATATAACATAAATTTCCTATGTGGATCCACTAACCTATTGTACAAGGGCTCTTATAGTGGCACATAGTTATGGAACAATGAGATTCATCTATAATGGGTCATGCCTCAATTAATGGAATGAACTGAAATCTCAAGTCCTCTCGGTGCTAAGTCATTCCATGAAGTCTTTAAAATATATATTTATTGTAAAGCCCCGCCTGTAAGAAGTATGAAAAGTGCAAGTTGTTACGAGGGGTCTTACGAGCCGAAATTGGTTGCATGGGTCGTAACTAGTGCTCGTGGGTTTAAGGTCATACTTGGTGAAAATGATAATTTTTGAAGTTGGGTATACGACTTATCAAATGGCCCATAGAGTGACTTACGAACTATAAGTTGGGTCATAGAATGTGGTTTAGAGAAAAGTTTCTAACAGTTTGAATTGGCATCATATGAGACCCGGCCTATGGCCCATAAGTCGAACTATGGCTCGTAAATAGGATCTTATGGTCCTGTCCGACAGAATTTTAAGGAGGGCAAATTTGACATTTCCTATTATTCTAATGTTATCTTAAATTCACTGACATCTCAAAATATTCTCCTCACTTGGTTGTCGATGCTAGGGCAATGATGTACAAGTTTTTTTTTGGGTGTGTACAACTTGATAAATTAAGAGTGTCGTACCACCATGATCATTGGGGAAATGGATATTTCTTCGCTCATGACATATACTGAACAAATTGAGGGAGAGAAGCTTAGGAAAAGAAGAATGGGGGAGTCTAAGTAGGCTCGACTTGATGGTGGATTCCAAGGCACTAAAGGTGATCATCTCCACCAAGGCCACAAATTCCAAGGACAAAGGTCCTCTAATGCCCAAGGCCAAAGGTTTGCCAATGATAGGGCTCCCAGCCTTAAAGCTGAAGGTGGCAATGGTGGATAAATCATTCCTAGGTGTGGATGGTGTGGCAAAAATCATGGTGGTTGATGCTGTATATAGGAGCTTGCTTCGGATGTGGCAAGATGGACCACAAGATTGCGGAGTGTCCAAACAAGGGTAGGGATGGTCGTCCTCAAAGAAAAGGTGCTCATGGTGACCAAAGGTCAAAAGGTTCTCAATATGGAGGTGCTTTACGTCACAATTGGTTTTATGCTCTTCAAGGAAGATGCGGGTTTGATGAGGCTCATGATGTTGTTACAGGTATGTTAAAGTTTTACAATGTTGATGTATATAATTTATTGGATCCGGGTGCCACTCTTTCTTTCATTACTCCACTTATTGCTAATAGACTTCATTTGTGTCCTGAATTATTATGTGAACCTTTTGAAGTGTCTACCTCCATCGGTGAGTCCATTCTTGCTAAAAGAGCCTATAGGGGCTGTCCCGTGTCCATATCACATAAAGTTTTTCCTTGTGATTTTATTGAACTCGACATGGTGGATTTTGATATTATTCTTAGGATAGATTGGTTACATGCATATCATGCTACTATTGATTATTGGACTCGTAAGGTTAGATTCCAATTCCCTAATGAACTCATCCTTGAGTAGGAAGGTTGTGATTTGGTAGTCAAGGGTAGGTTCATCTCTTATCTTAAGGCTTTAAAGGCTGATTTACAAAGGTTGCATTTATCATCTTGTGTGGGTTAGGGATGTTGAGTTTAAAGTCCCTTCTATTGAGTCGGTTCCAGTGGTCAATGAGTTTCTTGATGTCTTGCCCAATAAACTTCCTGATATTCCTCCTAAAAGAGAAATAGACTTCGGTATAGACCTCCTTCCGGACTGTAAATCCATTCTCATTCCTCTCTACCAAATGGCCCCGACAGAGTTGAAGGAATTAAAGGACCAATTGAAAGACTTGTTAGAGAAGGGGTTTATTAGTCCTAGTAAGTCACCTTGACTCCGATGAATTTTGGTTGAAGGAGGTGGTATTCTTAGGGCATATGGTGTTAGGCTAAGGGATCAAAGTACACCAAAAGAAGATGTAAGTGATAAGAAATTGTCGTAGACCCTTGACTCCGATGAATATTAGGAGTTTCTTGGGCTTAGCGAGTTACTACCAGAGATCGTGAATGGTTTATCCTCAATTTCTTCTCCATTGACAAAGTTGTCTTAAAAGACAACTAAATTTGTATGGACTGATGAATGTGAAAGAAATTTTTCAAACTTTGAAAGATATCTTACATCCGATCCTATTTTGACTGTACCAGAAGGGTTAGAAGGGTTTGTAGTGTATTCTGATTCTTCGGGAGTTGGCTTGGGGTGCGTATTCATGCAAAATAGCAAGGTAATTGCCTATGCTTCAGGTAACTAAAGGTGCATCAACGCAATTACCCCACCCATGGTCTTGAATTAGCGACCTTGGTATTTGCCTTGAAGATATGACATCACTATTTTTATGGAGTTCATGTAGATGTGTTCACCGACCACAAGAGTCTCCATTATGTGTTCTCCCAAAGAGATCTAAATTTGTGGCAAAGGAGATGGTTGTAATTTCTTAAGGATTATGATATGACTGTACATTACCATCCAGGAAAAGCTAATGTTGTGGCTCAATGCCCTAAGTAGGGTGTCTATAAAGAGTGGCTCATGTTAGGGAGAGCAAGAAAGAATTGGCAAGATAGGTCCATCGGTTGGCTAGGTTGGGGTTAGATTGAATGAAGTCAAAAACGGAGATGCAGGGGTGATATATGGTTCTAAGTCTTCCTTGATTGAAGAAGTCAAATCTAAACAAGATCTTGATGTCGGTTTGGTGGAAGTAAAGGATGGTAAGGGTTTTCTTCCAAGGGGGAGATGGTGTCCTTAGGTACCAAGGTAAGTTATGTGAGCTCGATGTGGATGGGTTACGAGACTTGATCTTAAAAGACACATAAAATTCATCTTATTCTATCACCCCATCTCCACCAAAATGTATATAGATTTGAGGGAAGTGTATTGGTGGGTGATGTACTATTAAAATATAATGCTTTTGATGCTTAAAACTTAGAATTTTATGTGTTCTCAAAGCAATGTCAGTTGGTTTTATGTGTTTTTATGTTTGTTTTTTAGGATTACAGGATTTGGCACGATTTTGGGCTAAGTGTGCAGTTGCTGCAGTTTTTGCTATTCTACAAAACCCTTTACAGGTCGTGGAAGTTTGCAAGAGCAGTAGAGTGAGGTTCGTAAGTAGATCCAGAAATGAGGTGATTTTGTGAAGTTGCACCTACGAACTATCAGACGAGTAGTGGAAAGTTGTACGAGTCATAAATGAGGTTCCATACTCTGAGGATAAGAAATTGTGATTTTCTGAAAAGTCATTAGACGAAACCACATACAGGTCGTAAGTCTAAATACAACCTGTAGAAAGGTCTTGTAAAAGCTATGCCTAGATCTGAAGAATGAAGTCTATAAAGCCCCGTTACGGGTTGTAGAACTTAGTACGGCTCATAAGTCTGCTCGTATTGCCTGCCGAATCCAGATATCCTATTTTATTTTGGATTTGTATTTTAAATACTATAAATAAGATTTTTTTAGATTATTTTTTCAGTATAGAAGAGAGAAAATGTCCAAAAACATTGAGATAAACACTTGGAACATTATTTTGTGATTTTAATTCATACTTTGTGATTTTCATTAAAGAGTTGGGATTTGTTATTCTTAAATTCATCCTTGTAAGTGCTTAATTATGTTATTCTATATCATGATTCTTGCATCTCCAATGAGTATGTATAACTAAATCCACAACTCGGGTTATGGGAATCATAAAGATCTAACAAGGTAAAATCGGATAATTCATAATTCTTGGAAGGTGTGCATGCATGTATTAATGAACTCTCTTTGTTTTGATTACTTTTTAATCGTGGCAACACTAGAACTTCCCCAGTTATTATTGACTGGATCAAGGTAGTAAGAAATGGTGAAATTGTGACGATCCAAGCCTAGAGGTTAGACGTGATACGGCGAGTGGGAACTCGAAAGGACCCAAACAAGCCTCTTAGCATATCAATCACACATCCTTGGTCACGAAAGCAAAGTAAACAACAACAAAAGATATAACAAAAAGGAAAGTGGGATTAAGGGAAGTCTTTGATAATCATTAAAGCATTAGGAGTCAAACTCAAGTATAAGTACATCATAGTATCCAACATCTCTTACATGGAATGGAGCGGGCGCTAAGATACTTTCCGGGCTCACCCTCATAGTATCAAGTGTTCAACATAAAGAAATATCAAATAGTAAGAGTAGCATAGATAGTGTCCTCGGACTTGAGGACTTACTAAAGCTTATCTTTCGAACTACCAAACTAGCCACGTGGAGGATGATCGAGAGGTGCTCTGATCATTACATGGTAATATCATGTAGGTGTAAAGTATGCATTAAGAACATGAATTGAGTAACTCATAAACATGCTTGACCTCTAATGGTGAGCCTAGGTTGAAACATGAGAGTAGATCATAATCATACATGAACCCTTGCATTAACATGAATGACTCACAAGAGGTAAAAATCTTGAAGTAGGGCTTAACTTGATACTTGTAATATCATAGATACTTTTCATGAATTCAATACATACTTAAAAACCCTTAATCATCATATAGTCACTTGACATGTAAATCATGAAATAGATCATCAATAACTTAAGAATTCTTCTTGACATTTTATCAAATACATGATGGGAACATAATGCTTGTTCAAAATCATGTAGTTCAAGAGTGTAACAAGATGAGTAAATCAATTTAAAATCAATCCACCAACGTAGTAACAAAGCCCCAATTTGGGTATCATGAAATCCCTCTCAAAAGTTCATCATAATTCATAGCTTTCATAGCTCAAAATTTGCATAGTCTCAGTAGACAAAGATCATCTCATAGTATAAGCTTAAATTAGATATTCATGCATAATCAATAATATTTGATAAAACCTCAACATAATTCATGCTCATATTTCATAATAATATATACCTAAGTAGAACTAGTTGAAATCATGCAAATTTTCATAAAATAGAAGATTGGACTCCATGGATGAAAGGGCCCAATGGATGAAACTCACATACCTTAAACTTGGGTTTTCTTGAGATGAGCTTGAAGAAAACTTAGAGTTTGAAGTGAATCTTTGAGTTTCCAAAGTTAAGCTTGAAATCCTTGAAATTTGAATAAGATTTTTGGTTAAGTCTTGGAAAGGTTTTAATGAGAGTTTTGAGTGATATAGAGTTAAAAAATGGCTAAGTATGGGTGTTTTCACGCATAAGTGGGCATGAGACTATGTCCCCAATGCCCTTGGCCGACATAGGAAAAATTAAGGAAAAAAAATTACTGGTCCACATCCAGTCTGAGACATGGACCAAACGCTCACCAAAAATAATACTGCTCGGCGCCCCGGCGCATTGCGGCTAGGGCGCGGATGCTCTATGGAAATAGAAAATTAGCAAAATTTATTTTTTGTTATGGGTCCTCTAAAATTCGGGTTATACTCATTTTCTATTCAATAGTGGCTCCTGATCAAGAATATGAATTTAGATTTTTGATATCACGTATAAATATTGAGATATATGGAAATTACGATTATGAACATTTCTGAAGCACAATTTAGGGCATTTCAATACCTTCTTCTTGGGAACATTGATCCCCGAATGTCAAAGATTTCAGCCCGACATGAGTGCAACAAATTCATTTAAACATCATATTCAAACATCTCAACATGAATGACAAAAATAATAGAAACTTGTTACCATGAACATGAATGCATGCAAAATAACATAAGGGCTGAAATTTAAGACTTCAAATCATATAGGGGACTTAAATTAGTACCTTCGGCTTGGGTAGAGTGGAAGAGATATGGATATCGCTTTCTCATGTCAGCCTCGGCTTCCCATATGGTAGTTTTAACTTGTTAATTCCTCCCTATTTCTTTGTTTCTCAACCTTTTCACTTGTCTATCCAAAATCTCCACAGGGATCTCCTCATAGGTCAAATTATCTTCTACAACACCTATAACCTCTAAGGGCACTATAGCACTTGGGTCATCCACAAACTTTCTCAACGTGGACACATGGAAGACTGGACCATATTCATCTCCATAGCAACTCCAACTCATATGCAACCTTACCCACTCTCCTCAAAACTTTATGAGGACCCATGAACCTTGGGCTCAATTTCTCCTTTGTTTTCACCCTGTAACTCCATGCTCTTATGTACCCATGTTTCAAGCCTCATTTGCTTAGGTGGCGAGTGTATTAGGGTTGTGGGAGACTTCTAGCACTTAAACGAGTTCAAGACTCCCCTATAAATTGAATTTTGGGTGTTAGTTTGTGCAAGGGTCAATTTTGAATAAGCATAATTTTTATCGCACAACTAGATGACCCACAATATGTCAAATCAAAGCCTTTGAGTTAGCTTTCCAGCATACTTGGTTTCACCTCATTCTAAGCTTGGATGAAGGAGTTATGCCCGTTTTCGTGAAGCCCTATTGTGTAAAGTTGCCACACGGGCACCCAAACGGGTTATGTGGCATCTCATGCCTCGTGAGGCTGCCTTGGAGCCTAAAATGGCCACTTTGTGGCCAAGGCTTATGCCATGATAGGCAACACGAGCCGTGATGCTTCCAGAGCGAAAACTTTTCTAAGTATAAAATTACCGTCTCATAACTTTATGAAATTTTTTAAGTATGGTTTGACTAACCAGTAGACAGAATGTGTGGCTTCACACAACTCATGAAGCAGTTTGTGAGGTGACAGTTAGGCAAAAAAATTCCAAGTGTTGGCCATGTTTCCAATTTCCAAAAATTATCTAAGTATTGATTCATAGGCACTCCACATGAACGGTGGAGTGCCACATGACCTGTGTAACTTCAAGTGAGGTGACACTTTATCAATTTTTGTCTCCATTTTATTAATGATGTTTTCATAAATTGAATTTATTTTAATGACTTTTGGGGCTTCCTATGCTATCTCAACCCTTCCTAAAGACCTAAACCCCATTCTTAACTATCACATTCACTCTTCTCTATTGAATACTTTCTCAAATTCTCTCAAGAGCCTCTACCAAAAGACCAATACAAATTCAACAAAACTCTAGAACAAGTTTTGGATTTCAATACCCATTCCAAGCTTCAAGCCTTTCTCAACCCAATTTCAAGAATTCAAGATCTAAGGTATATGAGTTTCAACCATTGGGTCCTTTTACCCGTGGCGCCTAACCGGCTTTTTATACAAATTGCATGTTTTCAAGTTAGAACATTTATGGGTATCTCTTATTATGAAAGTTGATTATAAACCATGTTGGGGTTTTATAAAATGTTGATTGTTCAAGCATGTTTTGAGCTATAAATCTATGATCCATTATGTGATTTGATGAACAGTTTTAATGTATCTTGCATAAGGGTATTACCAATTGTTGTGGGCATTTTTACATGAATTTTTCTCACATGATTTCACTCTTGAATTGCATGATTTTGTACTAGCATTACACACCTGCCAAGTGTTTGATAAAATGTCTGATTATGGATTCTTGAGTTATTGAAGGTCTAATGTATGGTACATGAGTTGATGACTTTTATGCTGATGAAAAGAATGCATATATGAGTTGTTTTCATGAAAAGTATCTATAGTATTGTAAGTTGACCACACCTAGTTGAGGAGGTGTTATGCCTTAACCACTATGATGGGGGTTGGTATGCTTATCTACTAATTGAGATGCATATGCACTCAATCACTTTGATTGGGGGTAGTCATGCTCATCCACCAATTGGAAGGGGGGGGGTATATTCCGCAATTACTTTGATGGGGGTGGTCATACTCATCTACCAATTGTGGGGTATATTCCTCATTCACTTGATGGGGGGTGGTCATGCTCATCTACCAATTGAGGGGTAAATTTTCAATCTCTTCCCAAGGGGTGGTCGTACCTTGGGTTCCAAGTACTAGTTTGCTTGATCTATAAAGGTGGTCTCTTCCTACATATGTAATATGTTTTATATAAGCATGTTTTACTTTAAGCATTGATTATGCATGCCATATTTTTATTATACTTACCCATTGCTCATGTATATGCATCTTTATTATGCTGCCTATCTCTTTTTGCATTGCTTCCTACATACTTAGTACATTCAAAAGTAGTAACACATACTCTATGACTACATGATGTTACCATAGAGGAATCGGAACTCCACTTGATCATCCTACTCCACGTGGCTAGTACTATCTCTTGAAGCAAGCTTGGTGAGTCCTCAACTTCTGAGGATGATATCTGTTGATCCTATGTCATATAATGACTTCTTTCTTTGTTTGATGTTTATGACTATGAGGGTGAGCCCAGAGAGTGTGTTGGCCCTCGCTCAACTCTAAGATTAGAGGTGTTGTTGGACAAGTTGTGTGACTATGCTTTGAGCATTGACTTTTCTTGTCTCTTGAATGATCTTACGTATGAAAGACTCCCTTAGCCCCTTTTTCCCTTATTATGCTCTTGTTGTTGATTAATGGCTTCCGCGATCAAGGATGTGTAGTCGATATGCTAAGAGATTTATTTGGAGTTCCTTCGGGTTCCCACTCATTGTGTCATATATAAGCCTTAGGCTTGGGTCGTGTGATGTGCTACCAAATTACAACATATTCGATGCCTGAAATAAGGGATTTTGCAAGTCTTTAATGCGACTTTTTATATGTTTTTGTGTTCTTGCAGAAAATACAGGTTGACATGATTTTGGGAGAAAATTGCAGATTTTGCTGAAGTACAGGACATATGAGCCATCCTCTAAGTTGTAGCATAAGCTATGAGTCGTAGGGTTGTCTCGTAGCAAGAAACAGTGAGCAAAAGTAAAGAAATTGCAAAGTGAAGGTTAGCTATACGAGGCCAACCTATGAGTCGTAAGTCTCGCTATGACTCATAGGATGTACCTTCATAGCAAGAAATAGTGAGCAAAAAGTTTGGACTAAGAACTGCAAGTCAGGAGTATGAGTCGTAGAGCACACCACAACTCGTAGCAATGGACCGTAGCAGTCAAGTCCAAAATGCCAAGTGCTGACTACTTAAGCCCGATTACGACTCATAGGTCACCCTACCAGTCGTATCTGTGAGGCGTAACTACTGCCAGCTGTATTTTTTATTTTAATTTTTAGGGTCTTTTTGTAAATATTATAAATAGATATGTTTAGGGTTTTTGAAGGGAGGGGATTCGACAGTCCATAATTTTAGAAGAAACTTTGAATATTTTTAGAGACTTTTATAGGGTTTAGTGTAGATTTTCATTATTTTAATTTGAAGACCCATTTTGGGGGATTGAAAATCAAATTGTAGTCATCTTTCATTAACCCAAGCTTGTGGTTTTAACTTTAAGGTGTTTTTGTTCTTTATTGTTTTTGGGTAATCTCTCAACTATGTCTTTCAACTATGTCTTTTACATTCATTATTGTTGATTTTACCTTAGCCATGAGTACCTAAGTACCCACAACTTAGGGTTGTGGGAACAATGAGGAGTTGACTTGAAATAACTTAGATTTTGTGCATTTCTTTGATTGGGTATTTGCATGAATTGTTTACTTCCTTTCATTTTGAATGTTGTTTGGTGGTGGCCAACATTAAACCCTCGCCTACTATCACCGACCAAGAGCCATGGTGAAATTCAATCTTCACCTTCATAAGAGGGCTAGAAGAACCTAAGTTACCATCCTGCATTCAATGTATTGATCGGAGTTATGTTGTCTAGGGTAATTGATTCAACTAATCATGAGGAACACAATTCCCAAGTTGTCCCTCAATTTGATTGTCTTCTTGCATAAGTAGTGTATAGTTTATTTTGTTCTTCATTTTGAATCACCCCCCCTTAGGATCCCCATGTCATCTCCATAATGTCGTCTTCGTCTGCAAAAGTGTCATGGGGACACAATCTTTCTTTGGATGTAGTTGGTTTGCGAGTGTTCCTTTTGTCACTAATTGGTAATCCAGCTATGTGGTTGTCTGAGCTTCCCTAAGTTACAATAGCAACCTGGGAAAAGCTTCATAGAGTTTAGAAAGGTACTTTCCAAGGTCAAAGAAGCCTAAGCTTAAAGATCAAATAAACAATTTTGAGTAATTGTCCGGTGACTTTATTCGTACCACATGGGAGAGGTTCACCAAGTGTTTGTGAATGGTTCCTGATCATAAGATTGTGTATGATGCCTTGGTTGACATTTTCTATCCGGCGCTTGACGAGAATAGTCAAGCTTGTGCTGACACAAACATGGAAGGCATGTTTCTTGATCAACCTTGTCCATTAATCACCGAAAGAATGGAGCAAGTGGTTAAATCGAATAAAGCATGGGGTCAAAGAGAGAGAGGTGCTATAAAAACTTCTTGTGCAGTAAATACCAACAATGAGCAAGCTAAAGTTAATGAGGAGATTATGCAACAACTTACCCAACTTCGCACAAGCATGGACTTGGTCTTAAAGCAAAACCAAGCAAGTGTTAAAGCGGTGACCCACCAACCTCCTAAGGCACCCGTGTATGAATAACCATTCTTTGATGAAGATGCCTGCTTCGTGAGTAACCAATCGACGAGTTTCCAAACTAACCCCCAAAGGTCCAACACAGATTATTCAAGGTTGGGAACTACAACTATGATGGTGCTTATAGAGACAACTGAGGTAGTCATTATGAAAGGGAGAGAGTGCCGGATGCCAAATGGGGTAGAAGAGATGGCTATAGAAATGGTCCTTATATGCTGCCCCCCAATCGTGATGCCAGGTCAAGTACTCCTAGGATTGAAGAGTTGTTTGACAAGTTGTTAAAGAGATCCGACTATCAAGATGAGACATCAAAAGTAATGAAATCGAACATTTCAAGCATAAACCAAAAGATAGAGTCTCACTCGGTGGCTATCAAATAATTGGAGCAACAATTTGAGCAGGTTTCTTCGCAATTGAACCAACACCAAAGGGCACTTTACCAAGCAATACGGTTTAAAATCCAAAGAATGATGGGCATTGCATGGCAATCATGACTAGAAATGGTAAAAACACATAGATCCCCCAAGGTCAGTAGTTGTGGATGAAAGCCGCAAGAAGAACGATGATGAAAAATATAAAATGAATGACACAAATGGGCAACCTAAGAGGTTCAAGACCTTTCCAAGCCTCCACCACTTTTTCCTCAAAGACTCAAGAAGCAAGAAGAAGATGACAAGTTTGAGCATTTTCTAGCAATGATCAAGAAGTTGTCGGTGAATATTTCTTTGATCGAAGCTTTAGAGAAGATGCCAGGCTATGCAAGGTGCATGAAAGATATAGTCAAGAAGAAGCAAACAGTGAGTCAGGACCTTTCCCAAAAGTGTCAACTTTGTAGTGCCATCACCACTAAGTCACTGATCCAAAAACATGAAGACCCAGACGCTTTCGCCATACCATGCACAGTAGCGGAGGCATTTGCCAAAGCACTTTGTGTTCTTGGTGCTAGCATAAATTTGATACCACTTGCCATCTTCAAAAAGCTTGGATTGAGTACCCCTATTCCTATAAAGATGCGGTTACTAATGGCAGACAGAATAATCAAGAAACTTGTGAGGGTACTTTATGATGTGTTGGTAAAGGTAGACAAATTTATATTTCCTGCAGATTTTGTTATTCTTGACTGTGAAGTTGATTTTGCAGTTCCTATAATTTTGAGGAGGCCTTTCTTAGCCACGGGTCACACTCTGGTTGATATGGAGAAAAGACTACTCACATTCAGGTTTGGTAAAGAAGTAGTGGTGTTTTAGGTCTGTCAACAAGGTAGTAAAAACTGTGATTTAAGGGTAGCCGCGGTGATTGAAACTATTAATGATGATGAGTCAGAGGTTCCAGTCGAGTTACGTCTTGGGGTTCATACTTTGGAGACAGTGTTGATGAATTTTTATGGTGACAATATCCCAGATTATAAGGAGATAGTGAATGCTCTTGGGGTATCATTTGCAACGAGACGTCAGGCAAAATTAGAACTTGATCTGCAGAACAAGAAATCTCCACCCACAAAGCCTTTCATAGAGGTCCCACCAGAGTTGGAACTAAAAGCACTCTCATCACATTTGAAATATGCCTTTTTGGGAGAGCATAATACGTTGCCGGTCATCATTGCTGCAGATTTGAGTGAACATAAGGCAGAGGCTCTTATAGCAGTACTATAGAAATTTAGAAGGGCTATTGGGTAGACTATTGAAAATATCATTGGCATCCCTCCTGGCATATGCACTCACAAGATTCAACTGGTTAAGGACTACAAGCCCAATATTGAACTCTAATGACAGTTAAATCCTCCAATGCAAGAAGTGATTCGAAAAGAAATCATCAAGTGGTTAGATGCTGGGGTAATTTGCCCTATTGCAGACAGTGAGTGGGTGAGCCCTGTTCAGTATATCCTAAAAAAGGAAGGTATCACAGTAGTGCCGAATGCCAAGAATGATTTGATTCTCATGCGACCAGTCATCGGATGGAGAATGTGTATGGATTACAGGAAATTTAATAGCTCCACTAAGAAAGACCATTTTCCTATGTCGTTCATGGATCAAATGCTTGATAGACTTGTAGAAAAGGGTTGGTATTATTTCCTTGATGAATATTCGGGATATAATCCAATTGTCATTGCGCTAGAGGACCAAGAGAAAACCCCATTCACATGCCCTTACTGTATATTTGCATTCAAAAGAATGCCGTATGGATTGTAATGCTCCTGCCACATTTCAAAGATGCATGATATCTATTTTCTTGGACATGGTGGAGAGTATGATTGAGGTGTTCATGGATGACTTTAGTGTGGTGGGTCAATCCTTTGAAGATTGTTACATTTGCATGATGTTTTATAGAGATATGTCAAAAGTTACCTGGTGTTGAATTGGGAGAAGTGTCACTTCATGGTTAAGGAAGGTATTGTGCTGGGTCATAGAATCTCGGGTAAAGGCACTGAGGTTGATAAAGCAAAAATTGAGGTGATTGAGAGACTCCCACCACTGATCTTAGTAAAAGGTGTTAGGAGCTTATTCGTCCATGCAACTTTCTATCAATTGTCGCGACCCAAGCCTAGGGCCTAGACGTGACACGGTGAATGGAGAACCCGAAGGGACCCCAAACAAGCCTCTTAACATATCATTGATCACGGAAGTAATTAAACAACATAATTAGATTACAAATAAGGGCAAAGGGATAAAGGGAAACTTTCATGACATAAACATCAAAACAAGAGAGTCAAGGCTCAATACATAACATGTCCAACAATACCTCTAAAATTTAGATAGGAGCGGAGGGGCAAGACAAGCAACTGGGCCCAGCCACATAGTCAATACATACATAAAAGAATGATAGTCTTAGTACACAACATGAGATCATAGACATTGTCCCCGGAATGGAGGACTCACCAACTAGCTTGAGAGAAATCGTACTAGCCATGTGGAGGAAGATGCTCAAGTGGGGCTCCTACATGGTGATATCATATAGGTATATAGTATGTGTTACTATATTTGAATGTAATAAGTATGTAAGATGCAATGCAATATGAGATAAGCAACATAATCGAAATGCATAAGCATTGGCAATGAGTAGCATATAATAATATGGCATGCATGAAAGATGCTTGAAGTAAATCATGCTTACATAGAACATAGTACATGTGCAAAAAGAGACTATCATTATAGAGTTCATAGTCTATTGAGGTACCAACCCCTCAATTGGTTGGTAGATCGTCTCACCCTACCACCCATGGTGATTGAGGTACCAACCCCGCAATTGGTTGGTGGATCATCTCACCCTACCACTCATGTTGATTGAGGTACCAATGCATCAACCCGATTATTAAGTTACAAACCCCTTAATTGGTTGGTAGATCGTCTCACCCTACCACCAATAGTGATTGAGGAACCAACCCTTCAACCTAATTATCACGGTACAAACCCCTCAACATGGTTACTCGGACTCACACGCCCCTGAGTGGGGCATGGTTAGTTACCAAAATGATATAGGAGAATATCATATACATACATTCCTTTTATCATCATAAAGCCATTCAACTCATAAGACATACATTGGACCTTCAATTCCTCAAGAAATCATAACCGGATATTTTATCAAACACTTGGCGGGTGTAGTGCTAGTGTAAAACTATGCAATTTAGGGATGAAGTCATGCAAGAAAATTCAATATAAAATCATCCATCAATACTTGGTAACACCCTCAAGCAATAAACATCAAAATCCTTCATCAAATCCTATAATGGACCTTAGATTCATAGTTCAAAACATGTTAAAACAGTCATAATTTCATGAATCCACAACATAGTTATAGTCTAATTCATAATAAGTAAGACTCATAAGTAAATCAACTTGAAATCATGCAATTTAGGTAAAGAGGAAGCTTGAGCACCATGGATGAAAGAACCCAGTGGTTGAAATCCACATACCTTGACTTTGGAGAATTCCTTGATGAAGAATGGAGTGGAGACTTGAAGTTTGGATGGATTCCTTAAGATATGGAAGAGATTTGGAACTTGAATTTTGAGAGAAATATTAGTCTAAGTGTTTGAGAGTGTATTGGGGAATGTCTTATATGATATGAAGGCAAAATATGGCTAAGTATAGGTATTTTCACGTATGGGAGGGCTTAGGTCAAAGAACCAAAATCCTCAGGCCAAGATAAAATCACTGGTAACAAAATACATAGGTTCACTTCTGGTTCGTGATTCAAACCTATCTCGGAGGCAATTTTACACTGGTTAGCTGTGGAGGCGCGTCGTGGCACCATCGCGAATATACACTGGATAAGGAATTTTTAGAAAATCAAAATTGCGATTCATTTTCTCTAAAATCGGGGTTAGACCCATTTCCTACACAATTTTGCTCCCTGATCAAGAATATAAAGTTGACTTTTTGATATCACACAAATTCAGCCCACATAAGGATGCAACAATTCACATAAACATCATTTCAAAAATCTCAACATAAGTGTAAAACCATCATGAACTTGTCAATTTAAACATGAATATTTGCAATGACATGATGGCTAAACTTAAGACTTAAGATCATATAGAGAAATTAGAATTAGTACCTTAGGATTGAGTAGGATGGAAGAGATAAGGATATCACTTTTGCATGTTCGCTTCGACCTCCCAAGTAGCACTTTTGACTTGTTGATTCCTCCAAATGACCTTAACGGAAGCCACATCCTTGTTCCTCAACCTCTTCACTTGTATATCCAAAATCTGAACCGGAACCTTTTCATAAGTCAAGTTGTCTTCAACAACACCCACAACATCAAGAGGCACAATATCATTACGGTCTCCCACACATTTCCTCAATATGGATACATCAAAGACCAGATGAACCAAATCTATCTCACTAGGCAATTTCAACTTATAAGCTACCTTCCAAACCTCCTCATTACCTTATAAGGACCCACATATCTTGGACTCAACTTGACCATCTTATCAAAACAAAACAAACCCTTCATGGGTGACACCTTCAAATAGATCCAATCACCAACTTTGAATTCAAGATCCCTTCTCCTCACATCAGCATAGGACTTTTGGTGACTTTGGTCCGTCTTCAACCTTTCTCTAATTATCCTAACCTTCTCAAGAGCCTCCATAACTAGATTGGTCCTAACAAAGCCACCTCTCCAACCTTAAACTACCCAACCGGTGATCTACAATGTCTACTATAGAGAGCCTCAAAAAGGGGCCATACCGATGCTAGAATGATAATTATTGTTATATGCAAACTCATTCAATGGGAGATGATCATCCCAACTACCCTTAAACTCCAATACACAAGCCTTAAGCATATCCTCAAGTGTTTGGATAGTTCTTTTGGCTTGGCCATTCGTTTGAGGAGAAAAGCCGTACTTAGTTTAACTCTTGTACCAAGACAACTTTGAAAGGACCTCTAAAAATGTGAAGTAAATTGAGCACCACTATCCGATATAATGAACAAAAGAACCCCATGCAACCTCACCAAGTCATGATTGTATAACCTAGCATAATCTTCAGCCCCATATATGGTCTTAACCAGTAGAAAGTGAGTCGATTTCGTCATCCTAGCAACCACAACCCAAATGGAATCAAAACCCTTTCTAGTATTGGGCAACTTAACCTCAAAATTCATATTAATCTCCTCCCACTTCCAAGAAGGAATCTCTTTGTCTTGGGTTAATCCACTCGGCCTTTGATGTTCGGCTTTGACTTGTTGCCAACTATGACAACCGAAAACAAATTTGGCAATGTCCCTCTTTATACCTCCCTAACAATATACATCCCTCAATTCTCTATACATTTTGGTAGAACCGGGGTGAATAGAATAGGAAGAACCATGAGACTCATCAAGAATCTTTTCCCTCAAGTCATCAATACAAGGCACATACAACCTACCTTGGTACCTAAGGGCACCAAAACCTCTACCTTACCACTTTTTACCAATGCCTTCAATTCCAACAAAGTGGGGTCGAGATCTTGCTTAGCTTTCACCTCCTTAACCAACGAAGATTTTGAACCATCAATAACAACAACATCACAATTATCAACCTCTTCCAACTTAACTCCCAATCTAGCCAACCGATGGACCTCCCTAGCCACCCCTTTGCTACCATCATCAACATGAGCTACGCTACCCATAGACAGCTTACTAAAAGCATCCACCACTACATTAGCCTTACCGGGATGATAATACACACTCATATCATAATCCTTGAGAAGTTCTAATTAACCACCTTTTTTTGTCTCAAATTGAGATATTTTTGAGTGAAGACATATTGGAAACTCTTAGGATTGGTAAACACATCAACATGCATCCCATACAAATAGTGACCCCAAATTTTTAAAGCAAAGATCACAGCGGTTAATTCAAGATCATGGGTGGGATAATTCTTCTCATGTACTTTGAGTTGTCTAGAAGTATAGGCTATCACCTTACCATTTGCATCAACGCATAACCCAAATAAACCCTTGAAACATCACAATACACAACAAACCCTTCTACCCCTTCCAGTAGTGACAATATAGGAACAGACAAAAGCTTATCTTTCAACCTTTAGAAACTCTTTTCACACTCATCGGTGCATACAAATTTAGCTATCTTTTGAGTCAACTTGGTCATAGGAGAAGCAATAGAAGAGAACCCTTTCACAAACCTCTAGTAGTAACTTGCTAAGCCCAAGAAACTCTTAATATTTGACGGGGTCAATGGTTTAGGCCAATTTCTAATCACATTCGTCTTTTTGGGATCCATCATAATGACATCCCTCGATACCACATGACCTAGAAAGGAAACCTTTTTCAACCAAAATTCACACTTCTCATACTTAGTATATGACTTCTCTTCTCTCAGTCGTTGTAGCACTACCTTTAAATGGCCCATATGCTCCTCCTCACTATGTGAATAGATCAAAATATCATCAATAAGGATCACAACAAATAAATCTAGGTAGGATTTGAAGACCCTATTCATAAGATCCATGTAGATGGCCGGTGCATTGGTCAACCCAAAAGATATTACAACAAACTCATAATGCCCATACCTAGTCGAAAAGGCTGTCTTTGGAATATCACACTTCCTCACCTTCACTTGATGATACTCGGTCTGAAGATCAATCTTAGAGACGTAACTAGCCCCTTGCAATTGGTCAAATCATCAATCCTTGGAAGAGGATACTTATTCTTTATGGTGACCCTATTGAGTTGTCGGTAGTATATACACATTCTAAGGGACCCATCCTTATTCTTTACAAATAACACCGGTGCAACCTAAGGTGATTGGCTAGGCCTAATGCAACCTTTCTCCAACAAATCGCTCAATTGTTTCTTCAACTCTTTTAACCCTACTGGGGCAATGTGGTAAGAGGAAATAAAAAAGGTTGAGTATCGGAAAGGAAGTCTATACCAAAATCTCTTTCCCTTTCAGGAGGAACACCGGGAAGGTCATTTGGAAAGACATCAAGGAACTCATTTGCAATCGGAACCGACTCTATAGGAAGGACCTTAGACTCTACATCCCTTACCCTCACAAGATGATAAAGACACCCCTTAGAAATTAGCTTTCGAGCTTTAATGCAAGAGATGGACCTACCCTTGACCACACATCATGACTCTCCCACTTAAGGATGGGTTCATTTGGGAATTGAAATTTGACCCTACGGGTTCTACAATCAATAGAGGCATAGTATGCATACAACAAATCTATCCCAAGTATGACCTCATAATCCATCGTTTCCAACTCAACAAGATCACAAGGCAATATCTTATGCAAAATACAAACGGGATAGTTTTTATAAACCCTTTTAGCAATAATTGATGCACCAGTAGGAGTAGACACCTCATAAGACTCACACAATAATTCGGGCTTAACATAAAACTTTGGTAATAAAAGGGGTAACAAAAGAAAGAGTGGCACCCAGATCAATCAATGTATAACATACCGGTGATGAGATTGGGAACCTCGTCAACCCCTTGCCTCTCTTGGAGTGCATAGAACCGATTGTGCCTTGTGGTACCACCTTGTTGACCTCCTGTCTCCAAAGGAACCACATTTACTCCTAGTGGACGAACCTCCTTACCTTTGTTGTGTTTATGAGGATAATCAATCTTTTTTTGACCCACTTTCCCATATCCATAACATGCATTAGTGTCCCTGAAACATGGGCCCCTATTACCCCTACCACATTTTGGACCAATAGCATTTGGTACCACACTACTATTACCTTGGGCCATTGGGTAGTCATTGACAAACCCCCTATTAGAAGCATGAGAAAACATTTGGCCTTGATGGAATGGACCACCCTTTTGACTTTGAAACTTTCCCTTAAAGTGGGCCCTCTTGGCCTTATTACTCCTCTTCGTCAATTTTTCCTCCTCTATTTGTTCGGTATAGGTCATTAAATGAGAGAAATCCATGTCACTAATCAACATGGTGGACCGACATTCCTTACTCACTAAATCAGATACACCCTTCATGAACTAATTTTTCTACACCTTGGGTTGACAACCAAGTGGGGAGCATATTTTGGGAATTGATTGAACTTGAATGCATACTCTCTCACATTCATAGACCCTTATTTCAAATTCATAAATTCCACCATCTTAGCCTACCTAAGCTCATGAGGGAAGAACTGATTAAGAAAACCTGCCTTGAACTTCTCCCAAAGCACCACATTATTGTTCCCCTTCTCCCCTTTGCATTGATTAAACCATATTTGTGCTACCCCTTTGCGTTGGTAGTCCCCCAAGTCCGCTTTCTCTTTTGATCTAATACCCATATAGCCAATGCCTTGTAGACCTCATCAATGAACTCCTGAGGGTCCTTATCTACCTTAGACCCATAGTATTCTGGTAGATTCATCCTCATGAAGTCTTTCACCATAATCCCGGGGTAGGATCATGAGAGGCTTGAGCCCCTTGATTGACTTGATTGGCCATAGCTTGAGCTAGCAAAGTGAGACCATCCTGGAGCTCTCCATGAGCCAGTTGTTCCTCAGGAGTGCAAGCTCTCCTTCCTCTTGTGTTAGGCATGATCTAAACATGACAAAGAACATTTGTAAAGGGAAAATTCACCTAACTTTTGTAGTACGACATGGATCAAGAAGAAGGGATTCCCTAAAATGTCTCATAGCCTCCTACTCATAATTGTGGTGCACAATAAGACCATGAATAGGACTCTAATCGATATAGTGCTCTAAAACTAAGTTTTTCACGATCCAAGCCTAGGGCCTAGATGTGACACGATGAATAGGGAACCTGAAGGGACCCTAAACAAGCCTCTTAACATATCATTAGACATCATTGGTTGCGGAAGCAATTAAACAACATAATTAGATTAGAAATAAAGGAAAGGGCTAAAGGGAAACTTTCATAACATAAACATCAAAAGAAGAGAGTCAAGGCTCAATACATGTCCAACAACACCTCTAAAACTTTGATAGGAGTGGGGGCCAAGACAAGCAACCGGGCTCACTCTCATAGTCAATACATACATGAAAAATATAGTCTTAGTACATAGCATGGATCATAGAAATTGTCTCTAGAATGGACGACTCACCAACTAGCTTGAGAGAAATCATACTAGCAACGTGGAGGAAGATGCTCAAGTGGGGCTCCGGTTCCTATATAGTGACATCATGTAGGCATAGAGTATGTGTTAGTACGTTTGAATGCACTAAGTATGTAGGATGTAATGCAACAAGAGATAAGCAACATAATTGAAATGCATAAGCATAGGCAATGAGTAACATATAACAATATGACATGCATAGAAGATGCTTGAAGAAAATCATGCTTACATATAACATAATACATGTGCAAGAAGAGACCATCATTATAGAGTTCATAGTCTATTGAGGTACCAACTCCTTAATTGATTGGTGGATCGTCTCATCGTACCACCCATGGTGAATAAGGTGCTAACCCCTTAATTGGTTGGTGGATCGTGTCACCCTACCATCCATGGTGATTGAGGTACTAATATCTCAACCTGGTTATTAAGGTACAAACCCCTCGACATGGTTATCAAGGTACAATCCCCTCGACATGGTTACCAGACTCTCAACCCTCCAAGTGAGTCATAGTCAATTCCCTACATAATATAGGAGAATATCGTATACATATATTCCTTTCATCATCATAAAATCATTCAACTCATAAGATATGCATTGGACCTTCAATTCCTCAAGAAATCATAGCCGGACAATTTATTAAACACTTGGTGGGTGTGTAGTGCTAGTGTAAAACCATGCAATTTAGGGATGAAATCATGCAAGAAAATTCAATGTAAAACCATCCATCAATACTTGGTAACATCCTCAAGCAATATACATCAAATCCTTCATCAAATCCGACAATGAACCTTAGATTTATAGCTCAAAACATATTAAAACAGTCATAATTTCATAAAACTTTAACATAGTTCACAGTCTAATTCATAATAAGTAAGACCCATAAGTAAATCAACTTGAAATCATGCAATTTAGGTAAAGAGGAAGCTTGGGCACCATGGATAAAAGAACCCAATGGTTGAAACCCACATACCTTGACTTTGGAGAATTCCTTGATAAAAGGACTTGAAGATTGGATGGATTCCTTAAAATCTGGAAGAGATTTGAACACTTGAATTTTGAGAGAAATATTAGTGTAAGTGTTTGAGTGTGTATTGGGGAATGTCTTGTATGATATGAAGGCAAAATATGGCTAAGTATAGGTATTTTCACACGTGGGAGGGCTTAGGCCCAAGACCCAAAAGCCTTGGGCTGAGATAAAATTATTGGTGACAAAATACACAAGTTTGCATCTGGTTCATGACGCAGACCTATCGTGGAGTCAATTTTACACTAGTCAGTGATGGAGGCACGTGATGGCACCATCACAGATAGACACTTGATAAAGGTTTTTGGAAAATCAAAATTGGGATTCATTTTCTCCAAAATTGGGGTTAGACCCATTACCACTCAATTATGCTCCATAACTAAGAATATGAAGTCAGGTTTTTGATATCACGCATGAATTTTGAGTTATATGGAAATTATGATTTTGGGTACTTTCGAGGCATATTTTTGGGCACTTTTTAGTGTTGTTTCACAGATGCTTCACAAAATATTTCTCAAAGATTTTGTATTCTTTGTGAAAATTGTTGGAAAAGGACACCAAATTTGTGTTTGATGATGCCTGTATGCAAGCTTTTGAAGAATTGAAGAGAAGGTTGACTTTAGCACCTATCATTGTGGCTCTGGATTGGTCAATGCCCTTTTAATCATGTGTGATGCTAGTGGGGTTGCATTAGGTGTGGTTCTTGGAGAGCGTAAGGATAAAGTCTTACATCCTATTACTATGCGAGCGAAACATGAAATGTTGCCCAGAAATATTATACGGTCACTGAACAAGAGTTACTTGCATTGGTCTTTGCATTTGGGAAATCACGATCATACTTTTTGGGAGACAAAGTTATAGTGCACACAGACCATGCAACACTTAAGTATTTGATAGCCAAGAAAGATGCAAAGCCAAGATTGATCAGATGGGTGCTTCTGCGGCAAGAATTTAACTTTGATGTGAGTGATAAAAAGGGGTCAGAGAATCAAGTTGCCGATCACCTTTCCAGATTAGAGGATGGAGCCATGGTGTAGTTTTATGATGGTCTTGATATTGATGATTTCTTTCCTGATGAAAGGGTATCAGCGTCTTCACATGATCTTATTCCTTGGTTCGCCGTCTATGCAAATTATCTGCTAAGTGATATTGTATGTCCTGATCTAACTATTGACCAACATCATAGGTTCATGCATGATGTGAAAAAATTCCTTTGGATGAGCTATACCTGTTTCGTGTATATACTGATAGTATCATCCATAGATATGTTCCGAAATTGGAGATGATGAGCATCCTTGGAGCTTGCTACTCCTCATTAGTCTGTGGCCATTATAGTGGAGTTCATACAGCTTACAAAGTGTTACAGTGTGGATATTATTGGCCTTCCATGCATCAAGATGCTCTTGATTATGTAAAGTCACGTGACAGATGTCAAAGAGAGGGGGGAGTCTCACGGAGGATAGAACTTTCTCTTAATTTCATTTTGGTGATCGAGTTGTTTGATGTATAGGGAATTAACTTCATGGGACCATTTGTTAGCTCTCATGGGAATAAGTATATTTTGCTTGCTGTAGATTATATCTCTAAATGGGTGGAGGCCATAGCCTGCCAAACAACAAGGGCAAGAGTGTCACAGGTTTCCTTCGAAAAAACACTTTTTCCAGATTTGGAACACCTCAACCAATTGTCAGTTATGGAGTCTCTCATTTTTGCAAAAAAATATCCAAAGCGCTCCTTGAGAAGTATGTGTAAAGCATTGTGTGGTAATGCTTTATCACTCCCAAACTAGTGGGCAAGTAGAAGTATCAAATAGAGAGATAAAACAACTCTTGTCTAAAACTATGAATGTGAATCGCATCTATTGGTCCCAAAAGTTGGATGATGCATTGTGGGCTTACTGCACCGCCTTCAAAACACCGATTGGTATGTCTTCCTACCAACTAGTGTTTGGAAAGACTTGTCACTTGCTAGTCAAACTGGATCATAAAGCAATGTGGGCATTAAAGAAGCTGAATCTAGATTGGAATGGAGCAACAACATCTAGGCTAATGTAGATTAATGAGCTAGATGAGTTCAGATTAAGAGCGTATGAGAGTTCTGCATTGTACAAACAAAGAATGAAGATTCAACATGATCACAGAATTAAGAATCGCCAATTTACACCAGGGGATATGGTGTAGCTTGACAACTCTCAATTGAAGTGGTTTCCCGGAAGCTCATATCTAAGTGGATGGGGCCTTTTCGAGTAGTATGTGTCTTTAGTCATTGTACTATCGAGCTAGACAGATGGGATGGAAAGATCTTCAAGATCAATGGCCAAAGAGTCAAGCTCTAGATGGGAGACATGGAGGAAATCAAGATAGTTGAGGATTGGGACCTTGAAGAAGCATGAATACTGAAGCACATCTCGTTGTGGCGTGACACTAAATCGGGTGCTTCTTGGGAGGCAACCCAAGTATGCCCCTTATTTTCCTTATTGCTTACCTATATACTTTGTGGACAAAGTATTTTCTTTTGGTGGGGTGTGAGATGCTACGAGTTAGGGTGAAGTCTGAGTAATCTTTAGTCCATAACTTTTTTTAATTTTTGATCCCAAGGTTTTCTTGCTGTGTTTCTTTTTCTTGTGAATGTTTTTAGTTTTTGTTGAACCGGTATGTTTAGGTTATGTAGACAATTTGTAGATATGTAGAAACTATTATCTTTTGGCATGTACATAATCTTGAATGATTTTATGAATGTTTTGAAAATTGGGTAGCCTCAAAATTTTTGGAATTTTTTTTGTTACCATTGCAATCTTGCATATGCTTATTCAGAAATATTTATTATGATAAAGACCAGGCAAGTTGATGCCTGAAGTATGACCTGTGAGTCCATGTTGATTGTCTTTGTGATGCCATGTGTGTGTGAGCCCATTTTGTCATATTCATGCATTATGCATTGACTTAGAACTTGCCTTGTTACTCTAAGATTTGACTGGAGATATGGTTGATTTAGAAGGGATCTTAGGCCATTGCTCATTTAGTAAGTCCACTCTTACCTAAATGACCTACCAAATGTAGTAGATAATCCTTTATTCCATGTGTTTGAGCTTTACATGTACATGTTCTATCTTGACACCTAGCTAGCCTAACCTTGTTGTGTGAAATACCTTAATATTGGCCCTAGTCTATTCTTGAACATATGAACCTTGATTGAGGCAAAAAGCCTAAGTTTAAGGTGGCTATCAAAGGTGGCCCTGGTTTAGAGAATGGACATTGTGTACTTCACCTCAGGCTAAAAACCTAAGTTGAGGGTGGCCTTTGTTGTGGTAAAGTAATGAAAGTGAGATGGTTATTTGGGAAAGAAAGAAAGAAAAGAAAAAACCATGTGCTAGGTAAGAGAAAAAGAAAGAGAAGTCGCCTTGCATTGAAATTAATAGCAAAATGAGTTTGAAAATAAGGCACAACTGAAAAAGGAAAAGAAAGCATCTAGAAAAGCTTGAAAAGAAAGAATAAGGGAGGATATAATGAAAATGGGTGAGTTATAGAGGTAAGAGTATTGAAAAATGTGGTTCAAGGATTGTTTTTAATCACTACTTTCTTAAAATGCCATACTAAAGCCCCATGAGCCTACGTTACAAGCCCATTAAGTCCTAAAACCTAGTTCAACTAGTTAACAGTCCGAAGTTTGAGAACTGGGGTAAGCCTATGGTGTTAGTTATCTTGCATGAATTTCATTTGTGAGAGTGAGAATGCTTGCATAGTCCCTGAACTTTGATTATTTTTGAGTGAAATAAAGAGACTTCTTTTCTATGAGGGCATTTTCATTGCATGATTGACCTATGGCTTGTTCAGTGATTGTGTATGGGTAATACTTCTTCACTTGTCATAGTTGGATTGTTAGAGGCATCATTATGTTTTGGCTTGCTTGGTAGATTTACAATCAGGTTTTGAAAATGAGAATTGGATACCTAAATTGGAGTTAAGTCATATATATGCCATTAGGATAGTTGCTATGTGTTTCTCATTGTCTATATAGATTGAGTCATCACTTAGGATAAGCAACAATTCTAAGTTGAGGGTGATGATATGCTGTTAAATTACAACACATTTGATGCCTGAAACAAGGATTTTTGCAAGTTATTAATGCGTCTTTTTATGATTTTTATGTATTTTTGTGCTGTTCTTACAAAAAATACAGGTTGGCATAATTTTGAGAGAAAATTATAGATTTTGCTGAAGTACAGGACATACGAGCCATCCTGTGAGTCGTAGCCTAAGCTATGAGTCATAGGATGCTCTCGTAGCAAGAAATAGTGAGCAAAATTATGAAATTGCAAAGTGAAGGTCATCCATACAAGGCCAACCTATGAGTCATAAGTCTCAATACGACTCGTAGGATGTGCCCTTGTAGCAAGAAATAGTGAGCAAAACATTTGGACCAAGAACTGCAACTTAAAACTATAAGAAGACACTACGAGTTGTAGAGCACACCATGACTCATAGCAATGGGTCATAGCAGTCAAGTCCAAAATGCCAAGTGTTGACTGTGAAAGCCTGATTATGACTCATAGGTCACCTTATGAGTCATATCTGCGAGATGTAACTGCAGCCAGTTGGAACTTTTATATATTCTTAGAGACTTTTCTAGGGTTTAGTGTAGGTTTTCATTATTTTAATTTGAAGACCCATTTTGGGGGATTGAAAATCACATTGTACTCATCTTCTATTGATCCAAGCTTGTGGTTTTAACTTCAAGGTGTTTTTGTTCTTCATTATTTTTAAGTAATCTCTCAACTGTCTTTTACATTTGTTGTTGTTAATTGTGCCTTAGCCATAAGTAGCTAAGCACCCACAACTTGGGGTTGTGGGAACCATAAGGAGTTGACTTGAAATAACCTAGATTTTTTGCATTTCTTTGAATGGGTATTTGTATGTATTGTTGACTTCCTTTCATTTTGAATGTTGTTTGGTGGTATCCAACTACAAACCCCGCCTACTATCACGATCTTCACCAAGGTAGTTGTATGTGCTGTCACAATACAATACATTCAGTGCCTAAAACAACGAATTTTATGAGTTTTTAAAGTGATTTTTAGTGCTTTGATGTGTTTTTGTGTTAATTTTGAAGAAAAGTTAGGTTGGTATGATTTTGAAGAAAAGTTGCAGATTTTGTTGAAGCATAAGCCTTACGAGCCCACTTATGAGTCGTAGCTCACCTTATGAGTCATAAGGTAATATCATAGCAAGAATCAGAGACCAAAACTCAAAAATTTGCTAAGTGGAAGTCACCTCTACGAGACTATCATACGAGTCGTAAGTCAAACTACGACTCATATAGGTGGACTCTTAGCAAGAATCAGTGAGCCAAGATGTTGGACCAAAAATTGAAGACCAAGACTATAAGACCAACATACGAGTTGTAGCTCAAGCAATGACTTATACTTATGGGTCATACTAGTTTAGTCTAAGATGCCAAGGACCTGATACGACACCCCGACTACGACTCTTAGGTCATCCTATGAGTCGTACCTGCGTAACTTATCAGCTACCAGTTGTCTTTTTTGTGTAAATTCTAGGGTTATTTTGTAAATACTATATATAGTTTAAGTTAAGTTCTTAGGAAAAGTTCGACCAACAGACATGTGAAAGATACATTTTGAAGCTTTTGTTAGCTTTCTAGAGTAGTTTCTTATTCTCTCTTGGAAAACCCATTTTTGGTAGATTGCGATTTTGCCTTGTACTCATTGTTGATCAATTAAGCTTATGGGTTAGCAATTTGTGGTGCCTATTTTCTTCGTTGGTATTGGTAAAGCTCTCAACTATGTCTATTATTTGCATTCTTATATGTTTTTCCTTAGCCTTGAGTAGCTAAGCACCCATAACTTAGGGTTGTGGGAACCATGGGTAGTTGACCTTGAGATGATCTAGGTTTCTTGAATTTCTACGATTGGGGTTTTGCATGTATTACCTATTTCCCTTTATTATTATTGTTGTTTGGTAGTGACCAACACCAAGCCCCGACTACTATCACGATCTCGACCAAGGCATTGATGAATAGGAAAAGGTAAGTAGTTGACACACCAAGGTAGTGATAAATAGGAAAAGGTAATTAGATGACAGAATTCAATTGATGTGTTCTCGTCTAATCAATCGATCCTGACCAAAGGGAGGTTGACTAGGACTATAAGTAGTAGTTAGTTAGCACTCCATGGTTGCCGACCAAAAACATGGTGAAATTTAACCTTCACCTTCACAAAAGGGCTGGAAGAACCTAAGTTTCTGTCCTGCATGCAAATCACCAATTGTAGTTATGTTATCTAGGGTAATCAAGTCGACGAACCATGGGGAACACAGTTCACAAGTTCTCCCTAAAATTGAGTGTTTTCTCACGTTATAGTTAGTGGTAGTTTTATGTCACGACCCAACCCAGGGTCCGTGAATGGTGCCGATAGGACACCGCGACAACCACTTATAATGAATCTTTACTTACGACAGCTAAGGAATTTCACAAAAATTTTAACTGAGTTTTCTCTATTTTACTGACTAACCCCACCTGCAAATAGCGAACCTAACAGTACCAGAAATAGTCATAAGAACAGGTATACAAACACAAACGCGGGCCGACAAGGTCACCGCGGCAGCAGAGCCGCCCAACAAACATATCATACAAACGATATCAGACCAACGTGAATTCCCACAGCCATATGTATCCACAGACCTCTACGTACAGAAAACGGACTATACGACGGGACAGGGCCTCGTCATACCCTCGAGTATCTATATACATACATAAATGCAAAATACACACGAAGCGTATACAAACATATACCAAACTGTCTGCTCCT
>JAOTQJ010141859.1:0-21522 GCA_025642045.1 Solanum sejunctum
GGATGATATGCAACTGAACGAGGAAGACATAAGAAGAGAGGTAAATCGACCACCAAGGATTAACTAGCCACAACTCAGAGACTTCAATGCAAATGCTTACAGCTTGAATCAATATCGACGAAACCTGTGGAGATAGATGTTATTGGTTTTATAGTACTACGCTATCTACTGGCAGATCTACATTTGTGATGTCAAGTGGATTGCTCCAGATGCTCCAAAACCATGGCATATTCACCAAGTTAGATGATAATAGCAAAGAATGTGCCAACATGATCATGGGAGGTGTTTTTCTTGATCAACCATTGGAGTTAGTGGCAGAAACAATGGAGTAAGTGGTACAGACTAAGAGAGCATAGCGTCAAAGTGAGCATGGTAATACAAAGAGTTCTTGTGTAGTTACCACAAATAGTGAGCAAGCGAAAGTGAATGAAGAGATTATGGAGCAACTTGTCCAACTTCGTACAAGCATGGATTTAGTTTTGAAGCAAAACAAACCTTGAGTGAAGGCAATAGCTCACCACCTCAGTTAGGTTAATTACTGATAGCGATCGCTTTCTTATTTTACCATGACCATCAATAAAAAATTATGGTGCCGTTCCCGGCGAATACAGCTAGGTTTAATTTGATTTCAATATTAGTTAATTCTACTGTTAGTTTCTAGAGTCTCTTGTATTTTACTTTTGTTGTTTGATTTCCTTTACAGGGTATACTAGATTGTATGACCAACACAAGGAGACAAAGCAATCCCTTAGCTCCCCTAAATTTAGAGATCCATTGATTACCAAGAAGGATAGCTCAAGTGAATGAGAAAATTAAGATTGAGGAGGATATGCATATGAACAAAGAAGCCATAAGAAGAGAGGTGAATCGACCACCAAGGATTAATCGGCTACAACTCAGAGACTTTAATTCAAATGCTTACTGCTTGAATCGATATCGACAAAACCCTATGGATATGGATGTTACTTGTTCTATAGTACTACCCCATCTACTGGCAAATCTACATTTGTCATTTCAAGTGGATTTCTCCAGATGCTCAAAAACCATGGCCTATTCACCGGGTTAGCGTGAGAGGATCCCCACCATTATCTCAAAAATGTCATCTTCGTGTATAAAAGTATTATGGGGAAACAAAGTATTTCTATTGATGCTATTCAATTGAGTGTGTTCCAATTGTAACTAACTGGCAATGCAGCAATATGTTTGTCTGAACTCCCTCCGGGTATTATCACAAGTTGGGCTGAGCTATTGAGGGTCTTCCTAGAAAGATATTTCCCATGATCGAAGAAGTTGAAGCTTAAGGACCAAATTAATAACTTCGAGCAATTGCCTAGAGACTCTCTTAGCACTACATGGGAGAGATTAACCAAATGCTTGAGAATCATCCCTGATCATAAGATTGTTGATGATGCTTTGGTCAAGATCTTTTATAGAAAACTTGATGATAATAGCAAAGCATGTGCCAACATTATCATGGTAGGTGTTTTTCTTGATCAACCATTTGAGTTAGTGGCAAAAAAAATAGAGCAAACGGTAAAGACTAAGAGAGCATGGCATTAAAGCTAGCATGGTAATACAAAGAGTTCTTGTGCGGTTACCACAAATAGTGAGCAAGCAAAAGTGAATGATTAGATTATGGAGCAACTTGCTCAACTTCGTACAAGCGTAAATTTGGTTTTGAGGCAAAACAAACCTTATGTGAAGGTAATAGCTCACCAACCCCTAGTTAATCCTTTATATGATGATCAATTCTTTGATGAGGATGATTGTTATGTAAGCAACAAAGTGGCGGGTTTCTGGAACAACCCCCAACGATCCAACTTAGATTCTTAGAGGCAATGTTCCGAGAATCAAGGTCGGAACTTCAATCAAGAAGGGGCATACAAAGATAATATGGGTGGATACTAGGAAAGAGAAAGAGTTCTAGACATAGAATAGGGGATAAGAGAAGGCTACAAAAGCAATCCTTATGTACCAAGTGCCGTTAGTTGGCATGCCATGGTGGCTGACCAAGTGCTATGATGAAATTCGACCTTCACTTGCACAAGAGGTCTGAAAAAACCTAAGTTACCATCCTACATACAATTCAATAATCATAGTTATGTTATCTAGGGTAATTAAGTCAACGAACCATGGGAAACACAGTTCCCAAGTTGTTCCCAAAATTGAGCATTTTCATGTAATCTAGTTAGCATGTATTTTATGTTATTTGGGAATCACAATCCGCCCCCTTTTTAGAGATTGTAGTGATAGATACTAGGAATAATGTCACGCCCAAAGTCCCGTTAGGGCAGACTAGCACTTGTTGTCGATGAGGCTTAGGAGAACCAACCTGTATCTATGCACTTTTATACATATTATAAGGTATTTCTACATTTGACATGCCTTTAAGAAAATAAATAGTGATAATGAACCCAAAGAAATGCATATGACTAGGTCATTGGGGCCATGGTGTTTAAAGTATGAGACATAACCAAACTTTAATTTACATAGTCTATAAAGCCTCTAGATAAGGAAAAATATCTGATAAGGATTAGGACAGGCCCCACCTCGACTAACTGTACAATACAAAAATCTAAGCTCTAGACACACATAAAGCTCCAAAGCAACCTGAAGCTTGGTAATAATAGTTGAATATCCTGTACTCCTACTTGGGAGATCTACTAGCACCTGTACCTGCAACATGAAATGCAGGTCTCTTGTAAGGGATGTTAGTATAAGATAATATACTGAATATGTAAGGAAGAAAATACCATATACGAAATAACAACTCAAATGAAACTATTCATTGGTATAGGATAAGAGACCAGCTTTAGTTGTACTCTGGGATCATGCACTTTATGTTTTTTTTATTACTTTACCTTTACTGCATAATCTATGCACAACATGTAATACAAATGACCAGCTGATCAGTGGTAAATCTACATTGGGATCAGCCTTGGCTAGGTTTTTTCTTTAACCCCTTGGGCTACCCCCCGTGATAGGATCGACCCTGGATAGGTGATTCTTCCACTCCTTGGGTTACCACCCATCAATAAGCAATATACTTTACTTTACCTTTCAATTATCTTTGAGATGATTCTTTTAGTGGCCATAGTAGTGGAGCTGTAGGACTGTAGATACAACATATGATATATAAATAATCACAAAAGACAACACCATAATGAAAGGAGTAAGTTACCTAAATAATGAAATGCATCAGAGGTAGAACAACACATAGACTTTATTTAGTAGAACGAATTCGTACATCTTGGTATCCAAGTATGTACATAGATTTAAAGGTAACTGTATGGGAGCATATGAACATGTGAAATAGTGGAGACATGGCTAATAGTTTTGTCGGAGTTGGCAAGTGCCTTTATGTGCTAAGGAGGGATCTATGTTTCATGCCAAATAATATTAACTCAAGTAGCCTTACATACCTCACTGTACGACCTCGCTATTACCTTGAATAACCTTCCCTTACTCCGACTATTTATCTACAACATAGTAAGTGATAAAACTAGCATTAGCAGCCAATAGATACATCTTTGGAGTTTAATATCATAAAGAACAACATACGACAGCAGGTAGGTATTTATAAACCCGAACGTATTCTTTCAACCTTTCTAATCCTAATCATATTTTCTAATACATATTCTCATATACATATCATTTGCATCCTATACTAGTGCTATAACAGTCTTACAACAGCCCACAAAGCACAACATATAACAATTCTATGCAACATACAAATAGGCGGCATAAAGTTACGTCCCTTTGCCCCATTATGACGTTGACGATTCCAAAACTTTACCAACTTCAACCAAACTGTGCCCACAAAATTTACACATACAAATAGAGCTAAAATAGTTCAAAAATAGTCGTCAAAATAGGTAGAGTATGTGATACCATAGTCCTTAATCAATCAGCCCACAAATTCTAATTACGAGCATAATTACGATATCACACAAGAACTCACTTTCGCGGAGTGTCAAAGTGGTGCAACAGCTAAGTTACATCACTAACAAACTAAAACTTGTTAGAAACATAAGTCTTACTTTATAACTAATCCAACCAATAAGAGAAAATCCTCTTAAATAACAAGAAAATTTCATAACAATATTTAGGACACATGCTGTCCAAATTTAAGCACAAACATAACTAGCATATACTTCTTGTTTGTCATGGGATAAGTATAACAAATACATGGATATTTCCACTTACTATAGCTTTCAAGGTTCATGTTTCCTTCAATAAACCTAGAGGGTTGTGTAGTCTACCTTATGAGGTAAAATAATGAGAAATCAAAAGTCTTTAGGAAGCTAAAAAATTGTCTCAAGTGAAATTAAATTAAGGAGATGTTTTGAGTCCTTTTTAAAGAGTATCTTGGCCGAGTTTCTTTTGAACTTTTGAATGCATGATACCATATATTATTAAGCTAGTGAGCCAATAGCTTGGCCCTCACACTTGGGCGAAAATGGGTCTCAAAGTTGTTGGGTCTTGGCTTCCCATTTCCCAAATTCCTCTTTACTTGGTTTGGGCCCAATTAGACAAGTGGGCTATGGTGTACTTGCACCCTTTTATTATTCATCTTTGGATAAAAATAAAGTCCATTTATAATTCTAAAATATGGGATAAAGTTACACCCTTAACACGGGCTTTATTCATAATCAGTCTTGGACAAATTCGACATCGGGCCTCATCTCCGTTTAGCTAGCAAGTTAAGCTAAGCAAGTAGGTGACTCACTGCTAGCTTCCTAAGTCCTACAGGCACCTCAATTTTCACACATTGTTTATGGTCATGATCTCCTCAATTTGACATAAACTTGTACACACTTGACTATATTAAGCGTTAGACGCACATATCGCCCTATAACATGATATTCAAGCACTTTTAGAAATTTGGCGCAAATTTGAAAATCCATATCACATTTCATTTGCATAGCACTAGTATTTTCAGATGTGGTGTATTATATCCTCCCCCCTTAGGAACATTCATCCTCGAATATTAGCATAATTGGATAGCTTAACCAAGGTTAAACCTTTAATTACACAAACTTTAACAACATAATAATTATTCAATCACACATACCTATTAGTTTCCTAATTATACATGTTGGAATTCCCATTTAGCTTCAAATAAGTAAGGGTATTTTGATTTTGTCGCATCCTCAGCCTCGCATGTTATTTTTTCTGCTTACTGGTTTCTCTAAAGTACTTTTACTGATGTTATTTCTTTATTTCTTAGCTTTTTAACTTGACGATCTAGAATAGAAATAGGTACCTCTTCATATGTGAGATCTTTTGTAACCTGCACGTCTTTAATAGGAGTGACACGGGATGGGTTAGCCATGCATTTTCGAAGCACTGAGACATGAAAAACTGGACGAACCATTGAAAGCTCTTGGGGTAGCTCTAGTTCATATGCAACCTGCCCAAACTTCTTAATAATCTGATATTGCCCTATGTAATATGGGCTCAGTTTTCCTTTCTTACCAAATCTCATAACCCCTTTTATTGGAGACACCTTTAAAAGTACCTAATCCCCTACTAAGAATTTTAGTCCTTTACTTCTAGCATCAACATATGATTTCTGATGACTTTAGGCTATTTCTAGCCACTATTGTATTATCTTAACCTTTTCCATGGCTTGTTGTACTAGATTTGTCCCAAGCAAGGTGGTTTAACCCACTTCAAACCATCCAATTGGCGATCTATATTTCCTTCCATACAAAGCTTCCTAAGGTTCCATCTTGATGCTTGAGTGGTAGCTATTATTATAGGCAAATTCAATAAGTGGCAAATGTTCCACCCAACTACCTTTAAAGTCTAATGCACAAGCTCGCAACATATCTTCAAGTGTATAAATAGTGCGTTCTGCTTGACCGTCTGTTTGAAGGTGGAATTCTGTACTCAAATTCACTTGTGTCCCTAAACTCCTTTGGAAGGACTTCCAAAACTTTACAGTGAATTGACATCCTCGGTTAGATATAATGGAGATTAGGACTCCATGTATCCTGACTATCTCTTTGAGCGATAGCTTGGCATACTCTTCAGCTGTATAATCACTCCTGACTGCTAAGAAATGTGCTAACTTTGTGAGTCTGTCAACTATTACCCATATGGAGTCAAACTTCTGAAATGAGCGAGGCAAACCAGTAACAAAATCCATATTGATCATATCCCACTTCCATATTAGAAGCTCAATACATTGCATATAACCACCTGGCTTTTGGTGTTCTACTTTCACTTATTGGCAATTTGGACATTGAGCCACAAATTCTGTAAGGTCCTTTTTCATGCCTCCATACCAGAACATACCCTTCAGGTCATGATACATCTTAGTTGATCCTGGATGGATGAAATATCTAGAAAATGGGATTTTTCCATTATCCTCTTTCTTAATCCAGTAGTATCAGACACACATAATCTATTTTGGCAATAAAGTACTCCATTTTGTGTAAGGTCAAAGCCCTTTATCATACCCTAATATACCTTTTCCTTAAGCTATCGTAGAACAGGATCCTCAAACTATTTTTTCTTCCACCTCTATTACCATGAAGATGTTGTTGCATTATGTACAATAACCCCTTCCTTTGGAGTTTCAAAAAGGTGAACTTCCAAACTAGCTAGCTGACGTAGATCTTTAGCCGCTCCTTGACTTATCATAACTTGATCACTAGTATTCACGATTGCGTTACGACTCAAACCATTAGCTATGATATTTTCCTTCCCCAAATGGTATAGTATATCAATGTTGTAATCCTCTATTAGCTCTAGCCACCTTTTTTGTCTTAAATTTAGGTCTTTTTGCTTAAAGATGTACTATAGGCTATTGTGATCAGTATATATGTCAACGTGAACCCCATATAAATAGTGACACCATATTTTCAGAGCAAATACAATTGCTGCTAGCTCAAGATCATGAGTTGGTAGTTTTTCTCATGTAGTCAGAGCTATCTAGATACGTAAGCAATTACCCTACCATGTTGTGTCAGTACACACCCTAAGCCAACTCCTAAAGCATCGAAATATACTGCATACCCCTCAGTGCCTGCTAGAAGTACTAGCACAGGTACAGAATTTAGCTTATTTTTCAGCTCCTTGAAGCTCCTTTCACATGCATCATTCCATTGGAACTTAGTTGCCTTATGTGTTAACTTTGTTAGAGGTGTAGAAATAGAAGAAAAAACTTCAACAAACCTCCTATAATAACCTGACAAACCTAGGAAGCTAGAAACTTCCGTAGGTGTTGTTGATCTTGGCCAATCTTTCACAACCTCTATCTTTTGTGAATCAATCCTTATCCCCTCATCAAACACAATATGACCCAAGAATGCCACTGATTTTAGCCAAAATTCACATTTAGAAAACTTTGCATACAACTATCGATCATGAAGTACTTGTAACACTTGTCGTAAGTGATTTTCATGGTCCTCTTTTGATCTTGAATATACCAAAATATCATCTATAAATACTATTACAAACGCATCCAAGAATGGCTAGAATACCCTATTCATCAGATCTATAAAAACCGTTGGTGCATTCATTAGCCCAAATGACATAACAACAAATTCAAAGTGAGCATAGCGTATTCTGAAAGTTGTCTTTTGTGTATCTTCCTCCTTTATCCTCACATGGTGATACCCTGATCTAAAATCAATTTTTGAAAAGAATTTGGCACCCTATAACTGATCAAAAAAATCATCAATCCTGGGGAGGGGATATTTATTCTTAATTATCACCCTATTCAATTGTTGATAGTCGATACACATTCTCAAGTTTCCATTTTTTTATGTACAAATAACACTGGTACACCCCAAGGGGACACTAGGTCTTATAAAACCCTTATCCAACGTGTCTTTTAACTACTCTTTTAATTCACACAACTGTATCGGGGCAATTCTATATGGAGTGATGGAAATAGGTTGAGTGCTTGAAAGTAAGTCAATACTAAAATCTACTTATCGTTATGGAGGTAAGCCTGGAAGTTCTTTAGGGAACACATCAACAAATTCATTAACTGCTAGAACTGATTGAAGAGTTGGTGATTCTTCCTCCATATCACTCACTCTAACTAAATTACATATATAGCCCTTGGATATCATCTTTCTGGCCTTAAAATAAGAAATAAACTTCCCCTTTGGTGCCCCAACATTGCCTTCCCTTTCAAGAACTACCTCATTTGGAAAGTGGAAGTACATTTTCTTAGTTTGGCAATCTATGGTGGCATAGCAAGAATCTAATCAATCTACACACATTATGACGTCAAACTCCACCATTTCTAGCTCAATAAGGTTAGCCAATGTGTCATGATCACAAACAGTAACTACACTATCATAATAAATCCTTCTAGCCATAATAGATTCATCGATTGGTGTGGACACTTCATATGGTTGGTTTAATAAAGTGGGTATTCTCTTAAGCTTCCCAGCAACTAGTGAGGTAATGTGTGATAGTGTAAAACCAAGGTCAATTAATGCATATACATTATGTGAAAAGATGGACAATATACCTGTGACCACATCAGGTGAAGCTTCTAAATTTTGCTGACTCCCCATGGCATAAGTGCGATTCTGGACTTCGCTAGAGCTAGGTGCAACCTAACACCTCTACCACAACCCATAGCTGTAGTTGACCCCTACCTAATGGAGGAACTAATGATGATGATGCAACAGCTTACCCAGTAGATTATGTTATATCACTTATATGCCTTTTCAGGCAATCTTTTATCATATGCCCTAGAGCACCACACCAATAACAAGAGTCTATCCTAACATAATATATACCTGAATGACTTTTTCCACACTTTTTGCAAGCTTCCCTAGGGGTCATTTTTTGACTTGCTAAATATCCTGTTATTCGTATACCTTGTTCCTCACCTTGTTGACCAAACTGATTACTTCTAGACCCTTGAAGTTATGGTGGAGCACCGACTGCATAGTACGAGGATAATGGCATAGGTGATCTATTAGAAAATCGAGGCCTAAGCTCATGTTAGGACATTGTAAACTCCCTTGTAGATCTGGCTCTTTTGGCCTACCCCCTTTCCAACTTTTATGTCCTTCTTCTTTGCCTCTGTTCCTCCAATTTCTGTGCAAAAGCTTGCATTCTCGCTATATCCATATCTTTGTTCAAGGAAGCAATGGTACAGTTTCTGACAAAATTTGTATCCAATCTATCCATATATCGATGAACTCTATCTTCCATAGTACCAACTAAATTAGGAGCATACCTGGCCATGGAATTAAATTGAAGGCTATACTCCCTCACGCTCATAATCCCTTGGTGGAGGTTTAAGAACTGATCTACACAGGCCTCTAGGATCTCTAATGGCAAGTAATGGTCAAGAAATTCCTCTTTGAACACTTTCTAGGTAGTTGGGGGTGCATCTATACCCTTAGATCGCTTCAAATCTTCATACAACAATATAGCCATACCCTTCAAAATATATATAGCTAACTCGACAACTTCTGTACTACTCACATGTATAACATCTAAAGTGCACTAAATTTGATCAATAAAGTCTTGGGGATCTTCATTAAGATCTGTCCCAGTGAAGGATAGAGGGTCTACATTAAGAAAATCACGTATCCTTATGCCTATTACCCTATTTGCACCACCTGCACTTATAACAGGACATTCCTGTGTTTGACCTAGGCTAGCAACTATACGGGCCAATAGTTGGACTGCATTTCTTAGATGTTACACGATAGCATCAATAGCTGGTTCTGGGGAATTTCACTATTTATTGGTTCATCAGGAGTTGAAGGAGTTGGAGATGTCTATGACAGAGACTCCTCTTTAACTCATTTAATTATCTCACCTAACTAGGTATACCAACCACCAATTCTACTCCCTTTCTTTTACTTTTTTCTGCCTAGTTTTTGGCATACTTATTGTACAAAATTAATTTAGGAGTTAGACATAATATACCTATTACACTTTGCTTTATGGCACGATCTAAAGAATGAAAAGAAAGTAACAAATCCTAAATGCCACATAGCCTCCTTCTTATAAATGTCGTGTACAACAAATCGACAAATAAGTCTCTACAAAGACACGACTTTGTAGACTCCCTAGGACAACCGCTCTGATACCACTTCTGTTCCGCCCAAAGTCCCATTAAGGCAGACTAACACCCTTTGCCGATGAGAATCGGGAGAACTAACCTATATCTATGCGATTCTATGCATATTATAAGGGATTTCTATATTCGACATGCCTTTAAGAAAATAAATAATGATAACAAGCCAAATGAAAATGCATATGGCTAGGTCGTTGGGGCCAGGGTGTTTAAAGTACGAGACATCACCACACTTTAATTTACAGAGTCTACAAAACCTCTAGATAAGGAAAAGTATCTGACAAGGGTCAGGACAGGCCCCGTCTCAACTAACTATAAAATACCAAAATATAAGCTCTAGACACAAATAAAGCTCCAAAGCAAACTGGAGCTTGGTAATAATAGTTGGATATCCTGTACTCCTACTAGGGAGATCTACTAACAACTGTACCTACAGCATGAAATGCAAGTCTCCTGTAAGGGACGTCAGTATGAGATAATGTACTGAATATGTAAGGTAGGAAATACTATATATGAAGTAACAACTCAAATCAAACTATGCACTGTTACAGGATAAGAGACCACCTTTAGTTGTGCTGTAGGATCATGTACTTTATGCTCTTTTTATTACTTTACCTTTACTGTATAATCTGTTCACAACATATAATACCAATGACCAGCTGATCAGGGGTAAATCTATATCGGGATCGGCCCTGGATAGGATTTTCCTTTAACCCCTCGGGCTACCCCCGATGATAGGATCAACCATGGCTAGGTGATTCTTCCACCCCTCGGGTTACCACCCATCAATAAGCAATATATTTTACTTTATCTTTCAATTAACTTTGAGATGATTCTTTTGGTGGTTATAATATTGGAGCTATAGGACTATAAATACAACATATGACATGTAAATAATCACTAAAGACAACACCACAAAGAAAGGAGTAAGTTACACAAATAATGAAATGCATCGGAGGTAGAACAACACATGGAGTTTATTTAGTAGAACAAATTCATGTATCTTGGAATCCAAGTACATATGCAGATTTAAAGGTGACTATGTATGGGTGCATATGAATGTGTGAAAGAGTGGATACATGGTTAATAGTTGTGTCGGAGTTGGTAAGTGCCTTTATGTGCCAAGAAGGGATCGATGTTTCATGCCAAATAATATGAACTCAAGTAGCCTTACATACTTCATTGTACGACCTTGCTATTACCTCGAGATAACCTTCCTTTCCTCCGATATTTATCTACAACATACTAGGCAATAGAACTAGAATTAGTAGCATATATATATATATCTTGGAACCCCAATCTCATAAAAAACAACATACGAGCAATAAGCAGGTATCAATAAACCCAAGCGTATTCTTTTAATCTTTCCGCCCCTAATCGTATTTTCTAATATACATTCTCATATACATATCATGTGCATCCTATTCTAATGTCATAATAGTCTTACAACAGCCCACAAAGCAAAATACATAATAATTCAATGCAACATACAAATAGGCGGCATAACAATACGTCCCTTTTCCCCATTACGATGTTGACGATTCCAAAACTTAACCAACTTCAACCAAACTGTTCCCATAACATTTACACATACAAGAAGCCCTAAAATACTTCAAAAATATTCCTCAAAATAGGTAGATTATATGAGACCATAGTCTTCAATCAATTAGCCCACAAGTTCCAATTACGAGCACAATTATGATATCACACAAGAACTCACTTTTGCGGAGTGTAAAAGTGGTGCAACAGCTAAGTTACATCACTAACAAACTAAAACTTTTTAGAAACATAATTCTTAATTCATAATTAATCCAACCAAGAAAAGAAAATCCTATTGAATAACAACAAAATTTCATAACAATATTTAGGACACATGCTGTCAAATTTAAGCACAAACATAACTAGCATATACTTCTTGTTTGTAATGGGATAAGAATAACAAATAGATGGATATTTTCAATTACCATGGATTTCAAGGTTCAAGTTTCCTTCAAGAAACATATTGGGTTGTGTAGGCTATGTTGTGAGGTGAAACAAAGAGAAAACAAAAGTCTTTAGGAGGATGAAAAATTATCTCAAGTGAAAATGAATTAAGGAGCTATTTTGAGCCCTTTTTAAAGAGTCTCTTGGCCGACATTCTTTAGACCTTTTGAGAACATAATACCACATATTATTAAGCTAATGAGGCATCATCTTGGACCTCACACTTGGGCCTAAATGGGTCTCAAAGTTGATGTGCCTTTGCTGCCCATTTTCCAGATTCCTCTTCACTTAGTTTAGGCCCAATTAGCCAAGTGGGTTGTGGTGTACATGGGCCATTTTAGTATTCACATTGGGCTGAAAATAAAGTCCATTTGTGATGCTAAAACATGGGCCAAAGTTACACCATTAACAAAAACTTTATTCATAATCAGACTTGGACAAATTCGACGTCGGGCCTCGTCTCCGTTTAGCTAGCAATTTAAGCTAAGCAAGTAGGTGACTCACCTGCTACCTTCCTAAGTACTACAAGCACTTCAATTTTATCACTTTCTTTAGGGCTGTGATCTCCTCAATTTGACCGAAATATGTATACACTCGACCTATTTAAGCATTAGACGCACATGTCGCCCTATAAAATGATATTCAAGCACTTTTAGAAATTGGCGCTAATTTGAAAAAGGAATATCATATTTCATTTGCATAGCACTAGTAATGTAAGATGTGGGTTGTTACAAATGATTAGTAGTGAAATCCTATAGTCAAGCCCTGTATCCCATGTGGATTCAACCCTAAACTCGGTTAGGTTAATCACTGATAGCAACTTCTTTCTTATTGGAGTGTGACCATCAATCAACCATATCCTTCAATTGATAAGCAACTAACTCAACCTTTTCCTCAGAAGTCACTCCCATTATAGTCAACACCTTAAAGAGCTTATTAATGAACTCTTGAGTATCCTCATCAGCCTTTGACTCGTAGAACTCTAGAGGATTGATTCGGGTAAAATCTCTCACTCTAGTAACAGGAGTTGGATCACGAGAAGGAAGATTGTCATGTCTAGCTTGGATAGTCATCACTTGGGAAAGCATAGCATAGTAGTCTGGAATTTACCATTAGCGACCCACTATTCCATAGGCCTTTGATGAACTTGGTCCCTATTAACCGAGATCGATTTTGGTAGGAAGCTTTTAATGTTGGCATCTTTTGTAATGTAGAAAGGACATATTTAGGATTTGGAAACCACAATATATAGTCCAAAGAAAAACATAACACATAAAGAAGTGAGACAATTCCTAGCATACCATCACAACCACTCACTCATACTGAGTTAGGAAATCATAAGGAACAGAATACCCTACTTCCTTTTCATACTGGTTTAACACTTATCTTAGTTTAGGATTTTTTTATAGTTGTAATAAAATCCCTCCCTCTAGGGAGATAAGTTGGTTAATCAACCCAAATTACACTGAATTCTTCTAAGTAAACTATATTCTCTGTGGATTTGACCCTAACCTTAGTTTATATATCTTGATACCGATAGCTTTAACCTCAAAGTGGAGGTATATATTGGGCGACATTAAGGTTTTGGCACCATTTTTGGGGAATACGGCTAGACTTGTCTATTTTAAGTAGTTTGGAAATTGATCCTTATTTGCCCAATTTTTTGTTTTTTGTTGTTTTTGTATTCTTTTACTATACAGGTTCAGTGTATACCCAATACGGTTGAGGCACTCCCTTTACTTTGTTGTACCTAGAGATCTAGAAAACACTTAGAAGGTTGGCCCGAGATAATGCAATAATGCGGTAACTCCAACTCTGAACCAGAACAAGAATGGGAATGCAAATAATCACAACCCACCTCCTCTTCAGGACACTGCTCCACCACAATAGGACATCAATGACAAAGCTTATCAGTGGAACCAATATCGGTTGCACCCTATGGTTATGGAGATTACTAGAGCTATTTTGTTTCCAATACTACTAGCTGACACATAGATAATAGTTTTGAGTTGTTTGCTTCAGAGATTGCGAAACAGTCTATTATTTGTGGCCCTACCATCAGAGGATTAAAATAGTCATCTACACAATATTGATTTTGTTTTTAAGAGTGTAATTGGAACATAGAATCTATATATAAAAGTCGTGAAACTTTGTGTTTTCCTATTACATTTGATAGGCAATGCAACACTATGGCTAACTGAGCTCCTGCAAAGTTCGATCGCCGGCGAGGATAAGTTACGAAAGGCCTTTTTTAATAGGTACTTCTCGAGATCAGAGAAACTCAAGTTGAAAGATTAAATTCACAACTTTGAGCAACTTTGAAACGACCCCAAAAAGTACCCAAAAATGCTCCTTAAATGTGCCCAGAATCGTAATTTCCATATATCTCACAATCCGTGAATGATATCGAAAATCCTACTTCATATTCTTGTTCAGGGGGGTATTTTCAGTGAAAGATGCATCTAACCTTAATTTAAGATCAAACAATTTGTAATTTTGATTTTCACAAAAATGATTTCTCGAGAGCTTTTAGCCCCCTGGTGCGACGCGCCAAGGGTGCGCTCTAGTGTTATTTTTTAGTCCAGTTTTGACTTTAGTCCAAGATATTTATGTCTTAGGTCTATGTGCTCCCAAATGTGAAAATAATAATACTTAGTAATTTCTCACACTTATATTATTCTAAATATTCCCCAATATTCATTCAAACACTTAGCCAAATATTTTACACTTAAAATCAAGTCTCAAAACCCATTTCGAATCTAAGGATTTCCTCTCAAGCTTCAAGTCTCCTTCTCCAATCTTCATCAAGTTCATCTCTAAAGCTAAGGTATGTGGGTTTCTTTCATGGTTCATTTCACCTATGATACCCAAGATCTCTTTTACTCAAAATTGCTTGACTTAAAGTTAATTTATTCATGGGTCTTATTTATAACGAACATTACTGCACACTATGTTGGGGTTCATGAAATTATGACAGTTTTGCTATATTTTGAGCTATGAATCTAAGGTCTATTCTAAGATTTGATGAAGGGTTTAGATATACATTTCTTGAGGGTGTTACCAAGTATCTATTGAAGGTATTACATTGAATTTACTCGCATGATTTTACTCTTGAATTTATGGGTTTGCAGTAGCACTAAACAACCTCTAAGTGTTTGATAAAATATCCGGTTATGGATTCTTGAGAAATGAAAGGTCCAATGCTTGTCTTATGAGTTGACGGACTATATAAATGGTATTATATATATATTATTGGAATGTGACCATGCCTTACTCGGATGTTGCTCACCGAGTAACCTTGTCAAGGGGTTTGTACCTTGATAACCTATCAGGGGGTTTGTACTCTAGTACCATGGATGGTTCGGTGAGACTATCCATCAACCTTGTGGGGGGTTTATACCCATCAGCCTATTATAGAGTTTGTACTCCGACACCATGGGTGGTGGGCTGCGATAATCCATAAACTTATCAGAGGGTTTGTACTCCAGCACCACAGGTGGTAGGATGCAACGATCCACAAATGTATTGACAAGATTTGTACCTCAATCACCAAGGGTGGTAAGGTGTTATGATCCACTAATAGTTTAATGATATCTTCTTACACATGTGTTATGTCCTATGTAAGCATGTTATACATAAGCATTAATCATACATGCCATATTGTTATTATGCTAGCTATTGTCTATCTCTATGCATTTCAATCATGATGTCTATCTCTTGTAGCATTGCATCTTACATACTTAGTACATTCAAACGTACTAATGTATACTCTATTCCTATATGATGTCACTATGTAGGAACTGGACCAACGCTTGATAATCCTCTTCCTCTACGTGGCTAGTACAACTTCTATCAAGCTTGTTGGTGAGTCCTCCATTCTGAGGATGTTACTTATGATATCTTTCTATGTATTAAGACTTTCTCTCTTTGACGTATATATTGACTATGACGGTGAGCTTAGTTGCTTTGTCTTAGCCCCGCTCTTATCTATGTAGCAGAGATTTTGTTGGACATGTTAAGTATCTATACTATAAGTCTTGAATATCTTGTTCCTTGATATCATGATATGAAAGTGTTTCCCTTAGCTCTAGGTGTCCCAATTTACTTCTTCTTGTTATATGTTGTTGCTTCTATGATAAAGGATATGTAATGATATGCTATGAGGCTTGTTTGGGGTTACTTAGGGTTCCTTATACCCCGGTCACATCTAAGTCCTAAGATTGGGTCGTGATAAACTTCCTGGTGAATTAATTGGTACTGAATGTGCAATTCACAAATTGCTTGAGTGTCCCAAATCACAAAATTATTGGTGATGCTTTGGTGGAGATATTCTACCATGCCCTGGATGAGAATTGTCAAGCTTGTGTTGATACCATCATGGGTGCATGTTCTTAGATCAACTATTTGCAAGGATTTCTGAAAGGATAGAAAGGGTGGTCCAGGCAAATTGTGCATAGGGGAAATGAGACATGTCATCTAGCAAAATTTTTTGTGTTATATCTACTAGTTCATAGCAAGCAAAAGTAAATAAGGTGATAATGCAAGATCTTGCCCAGATCTATATTGGTGTGGAGGTTATTTTGAAATAAAATCAGGATTGACATAATGTACTTGTTCATTAGCTTTCATGAGCACCCATATGCGATAATCCATACTATAAGGAGGACACTTTCTTCACTACTGATTAGATGGGGGGTTTCCAAACCAACATCCAATGGTCTAATCAGCAATATTAGCGCCAAGGTCAAGTAAACCAAGGTCAAAACTATAATCATGATAGTGCTTTCAGAGACAACCATGGAGGTTACTATGACAAGAATCGAGGTAAGTCAGAGATATAGATCGGGCCTATAGAGATAGCTATAAAATTGGTGCATATATGCCACCACACAACCATTATACTAGAGCCAGCAATTATAGAATTGAGGAGATATTTGACCTCCTATTGAAGAAAGTTGAGACATATCATGAGACTATGAGGGGCATGAAATTTGACATGTCCAGCATAAGTTAGAAAATAGAGTCATCTTCTATTACTATTAAATAGCTTAAGAAATAGTTTTGTCAAGTGTCAACTCAACTCAACTAGCGTCAAAGAGGTACATTGCCTATTAACATAGTTTAGAACATAAAGAATGATATGTTGTGCATAGTGGTGACTACTCATGGTGGAAAGAGTACAATTGTTCCTTCCATGCTAGTAAATGTTAATGATGTTTGAGAGGAAGTAGTTGGGGTTAAACATGCTTATACCAAAGTTGATCATATCAAGGGTGAGGTGAGTTATGATGCAGATGTGCCACAGAAGCTGAAGCCCATTCCTAGGCCTCCACCTCCCATCCCTCAATGAATCATAAAGAAAGAAGAAGGGGGCAAGTTCAACCACTTTATCTCCATGATGAAACAACTCTCCATAAAAGTACCTCTTATTGAGACATTGTAGAAGATGCAACTCTCTATTCGACATCCTGTATTCTCTCTCTTTCATGGTAACCACCTCGATTGTCTCTATTTTCACCCTTACGGTTGTAGGTCCAACCATGATTGCTAGAATCTTTCCTCCAATATTCATAATTGGACCCTTGGGTTTTATTCCGAAAACTTGCCACTTGGTTACTCATGAAGCAAACATCTTTATCAAAGAATGGTCTTCATATATAGGAGCCTTAGGAGGTTGGTGGGTTACCGCTTGAACACTTGCTTGGTTTTTCTTGAAAACTAAGTCCATATTCAGGTGAAATAGAGCAAGTTAATCCATGATCTCTTCATTGACCTTTGCTTGCTCATTGTTGGTGTTGACTACACAAGAAGTCTTCATTTCACCTCGCTCTCTTTGACCTTATGATCTGTTTGTTTTACCCACTTACTCCATTCTTGCGGCTATCAATGCAAAAGGTTGGTCAAGAAACATGCCTCCAATGATTGTGTTGGCACAGGCTTGACTATTTTTATCAAATGCTTGATAGAAAATCTTAACCAAAGCATCATTAACAATCTTATGGTCAAGTACCATCCTCAAGCATTTAGTGAATCTTTCCCATCTAGTACTAATAGAGTCATCAGGCAACTGCTCAGAATTGTTTATTTGGTCTTTGACTTTAGGCTCTTTGATCTTTGAAAATATCTCTCATGAAACACTCTCTGAAGCTCTACCCATCTTGTTATTCTACTTGGAGGAAGCTAAGACAACCAGACAGCTGCATTACCAGTTAGTGACAATGGGAACACCCGAAAACCTACTAAATTAAGATAAAGATATTGTGTTTGCATGATACTTTTGTAGACGAAGAAGACATTATGGAGATGACAGTAGGGATCCTCTGAAGGTAACCTTGTGAACAAACCACTGTTTTGAAGCAATTGAAGTAATCCACTCAACACCAAGAACTTAGAGTCTGCCGGTAATGGAGGCAACATTATAGCACTAGTAACGTCTATGGATATAGGGTTCAAGTGATATTGATTCCAACCATAACCATTTTTATTGAAATCCCTAAGTTGTGGCCTATTGTCCCTTAGTGGTGGATTATCCTCTCTTCCCATGTCATCATTCATATTTATTTCTTCCTCAACCACAATATCCTCACTCATATGAGTAATTCTTCTAATAAGTCAATGAATCTCCAAGTTGATCAGAGCTAAGGGATTGTGTTGGCTCCTTGTGTTAGGCATATAACCTAATATACCCTGCAATTAAAATCAAATAACAAAAATAACAGTAAAAGTAAAATATAAGAGAATATAGAAATTAACACTTGAATTAACTAATAACTAAATCAAGTCAAGAACCTAGTCGTATTCCCCAACAATGGTGCCATAATCTTTGATTCTCATGCTCTAACAGTAATGCGCAATTACAGGGACCCATAAACCTAACTAAAGTTTAGGGTAGAATACACAGGGATTATGGGGCTTGAATAAGTTGATCCACTAACTGTCATTCAAGTATCAATCACTATCTTCTCTCAGATGGAGAGGGAGGGGGTTGAGATTCAAAATTAATAACAAAAGTAAACACTACACTAAGTATGCAAGAAGACAGTCAAATTGAGAGACAACTTGGGAATTGTGTTCCTCATGATTCATTGACTCAATTACCCTAGACAGCATAACCTTAATTAGGAATTCACATATAAAATAGTAACTTAGGTTCTTCCATCCCTCTTGTAAAGGTAAAGATCGAATTTCACCATGGCGCTTGGTAGGCAACCATAGTGTACCAACTAACTATTACCTATTATCCCAGACAACCTCCCTTGGTTAGGATTAATTGATTAGACGAGAACAGATCCATTGAATCATGTCATTTACTTTTCTTTTCTTATTTGTCACTACCTTTGTTAGGATCATCATAGTAGGCGAGGTTTGGTGTTAGTCACCACAAAACAACAATGAAAACAAAGGGAAATAAATAATATATGCAAAATCACAATCAAAAAAATACACAAAGTCTAGGTTATTTCAAATCAACTACTCATGTTTCCCACAACCCTAAGTTGTGAGTGCTTAGCTTCTCATGGCTTAGGCAAAATCAACAACAATGAATGTAGAAGACATAGTTGAGATTTTACGCAAAATAATGAATAACAACAACACCTTCAAGTTGGAAATGATAATTTATGATTTTCCAAACCCACAATGTGGGTCTTCAAATTAAAATTTGAAATCTATACTAAATCCTAGAAATATTCTAGAGAGAATACTCAATGTGTGTAACAAAAAATTCAAAGTCCGATGTCAAGATATAAAACCTTATCATTACATATTTATACTATTTATAAATTCACCCTAAAAATTAAATATAAAAGACAACTGGCAGTAGATACGTCATATAGGTATGACTCGTAAGATGACCTACAAGTTGTAATCAGGGTTTTATAGTCAATACTTGGCATTTAGACTTGACTGGTATGACCCTTTGTTACGAGTCATTACTTTATCTATAACTCATATTCTCCTCACATAGTCTAGGCCTTCAGTTATTCATCCAAACTGTTAGCTCACTTTTTCTTGCTACAATCCTACCTATATGAGTCATAGTGGGACCTAGGACTCATAGAGTGGCCTCGTAGGTCTGACCTCCCCTTAGTAGATTCTCGATTTTTCTCACTGTTTCTTGCTACAAGAGCACTCTATGTGTGATAGCCCAAGCTACGACTCGTAGGATGGCTCGTATGTTCTGCACTTCAGAAAAATTTATAATTTTCTCCCAAAATCATGCCAACCTATCTTTTCTGCATTAAAAACATACAAATACATAAAAATCATAGAAAGTAGCATCAAGAACTTACAAAATCCTTTATTTTATGCACCAAATGTGTTGGATTTTGATAGTACATCAGTGAATATATGTTAAAGCTGCAAATCTGTGTGCTTGCCTTGTCCTTGTGTTTGAATGATATGTTGAAATCCATGTTTTCACATACTATTTAATTGAATTGATTATGAGCATGAAAATAAGGTGTGTCATGGCATGTGTGTGATTTGATGCTAATTCATTCAAACGGGGTCAGTTTGTTTGGGAAAATATGTGAATTAATTTTTGATGTGGGGTGTTAGGTGTTTTTCATATGAGTCATATGGGATTGTGTAAGTATTGTTTTGATGCTGAAAATGTTGTTGAAAATGTCATAAGGGTGCGTATTGATACACTTAGAAACTTAGGTCACTAGGTTTTCTTATCTACGTTGGTCTTTTATAGGCCATGCAAATTTCTGCAAGCCATAATTTCCCCTCGTAAGAAAATCTAAAAACCTGATATTTCTTAGAATCCATCGGATAAGACCTTCTACAAACCGTAGAATGCTCTACGGCTAATAGATATGTCTCCTAGATCCTAACCTGAAAAAGTTTAGACACTAGAACAAATCTACAACTCATAGACCCTTCTATGAGTCGTACCCACTCTCTTAGATGCCAATCTAGTAAGAAAAACTTATGGACACTATCTCTAGAAGAGCCTTCTATGTCTCATAGTTTTCGCTATAACCCATAAAAGTGATTTCGTAGTCCCATCCATAACCATGTCTTGTTTCAGTTTGCTTTTCATTTCATGATTTGTGGGGCTAACTTGTTTGTTAAATGTGTATATTTCAGGTACTATGGCTCCAAAGCCAAGACGTGAGGATATTCAAGCCTTGCAAAGGAGGCTCAGGGATGAGACCTCAGTGGAGTAGGATACCTCCGTCGTTGGTGAATCAATTTAGATGCTCAGCATCCAACCTGACCCAGATGTTGGTAGACCATAGGCATGATTTGCCACCAAAATTGGGCAAGCCCAAACACAGGCTATTGTTGTTCGCTCTCGCTAGTCTGAGCAGGGAGGCAATAATAACAGCAGCTCCATTCACATGACTTCTCCACAAAGGAGTTAGACTTAGAGTTAGTATTCGGTGATGAGTCAAAGAAAGAGTCCTCTATTACACCATTGCAGATGTCATAACCCAACCTAGGACCTAGATGTGACATGA